>CAAKHD010000417.1:56698-70640 GCA_901007705.1 Fistularia tabacaria
TGTTTGTTTTGTTTAATTCATCAAAACAAATGATTAAAGATCTAAATTATAAGCAAAGAACACCTTAGACTCTCTCTGTATTTTAGACTGCCTGTAAAAGTCAACTAAAAATCAGCTGCACCCGTAAACCGTGGTAGCCACTAAACAATGTCCTGTTTAATTTGTCACACATTGTGATTTTTTATGTGTCACGTCATACTTTTTCATTTTAATGACTCTTTAATCCGTTACACTTGAGTTTTGATTTAGGCCCCTAAAATATTGAAATATTAATATAATCTATCTCTGATTAATTTTACATTCATATGTACATCACAATTTTATCATAAATTATTTTAATTTTAATATCGATAATAAGAACAATTTCAAACTTGTAAAATCTATTGGAAATGGGAATTCTACAAGAAATTAACAAAATCAACTGCCTCCCAGCTAAATATGTATTTCTATTCCTACTCCGAAAAACGTATCTGATAATCCAGGGCTTCAATGAGCCAAATTAGTATTCTTATGTTCACTTAGACAAAGCAAAACAATGAAAGCAGAATAGGGGAAGTCGTTGACATCCACGCAAGCAAAATCAAGGTACATGACTGACCTAAGCATGACAAACAATTACACGCGGATCGGCTTGTAACAATAACCAGCATCACACGCCATCACCGTTTCTGAAAATGACCAGATAGTCAGCTTCCGTCACAGATAATGAATTTGACTTACAGATATTCATCCGTCAGCTGACTGTTTCTATTCAAGCCAGTAAACTAGGAATAAAAATAGTGCAGCTGATAGAAAATATCCCATGCCCACCATCTTTATTCACATTGTCCATGCCAGCATCATCACCATCATCATCATTATCATTATCATGGTGTCTGTCCTGTCTGAAAGCAGCTCCTGGCAGCGGACCAGACATGATAGTTTCTCTAATGGAAGTTGGCAGTGAGCTTGAGTCGTCCAGCGGCCATTTATATTCACGATGCAACATCCAGCCGCTGTGGTTTCTGATACCATAAACGGTGATTGGGTGATGCTGTGATACTTGTTACGTACCTACCAATGGATTTATGCCAGGCCATTTCAGGAATTGGTCGGATTCAAGTGCCCCTCTTGCCTTGCCTTCGGATCCACCCAATTTTTACCACTTGTGCTTTTGTGACAAGGTGCGGCTCTCTCCAATCCGATGGTAGGTAGTTTGATTCCCAGATCCTACTGCCTGCATGCCAAAGTTTCCTGGGACAAGACACAAACCAACTTTTAGGCACAACTCAAATGTTTGTCCGGGGCTTTTCAGGTTCTCCCCGCAACTTGGACTCAAGTTTCCCACATTGAGACAGATCTTATGATACCAATGACGGAATTTATTTGTATATTCTATAGTCCATTGGGATACTGCAGAAATATAGTACTGCATTTGCAAAACTGTCATTTCTGACGATTGGGCTTGAAATACCATCTTTTAATGCAACATTTTGAAGATCTATTCGAACAGTGTGATAGGTTTGTTTTCAGCACAAAAACAAATCGTCATAATATGTATGTAAACTTCAAAGCTGTTCATGTAAAAAAATGTTCATAATAAAGAGAGCAGTTTGTGTTGTTGACATACCAGTGGTTTCCTTACCATCTGTTTGTCGACAGATTGATGTTCATCCTGAGACGTTCAGGGACACTCACTCCCACCTCCACTTCAGTATTATGATTGACTGTCAATGGAAACGAGTAAACAGACAAATCAACACGCGCATTTAATTAAACACTGGTTGATGCATTGCAGTTGATGGTTGGATGGCGGGAGGATCGGGAAAAGGATGAAATAGGGGAGGGTGAGGGGGGTGGAGCACGTTGAGGTCGCTTCCACCTTGAAGGAAGATGCAGTGAATGCACGCTTTCTACTGCATGCAATTTATAGCTGGGTCTTTACTGACCGCCCACCCTGATTAATTTCTTTTGTGGCCCTGTCAGCTGGCGCCGTTAAAGGGTGCCATACACATTTTGACACACGTGACTGTGGCTCAAAGCTACACATGCATGGCTTGAAACCCAGGGCGCTGACATCCTACAACACGCTAGAAGTCAGTTACATAATGAGAAATTCCATGAGTTAATTACCCAATGGCTACATTAGGACAAAGACTGGAATGTATGTGTGAAGGAAAGTATTCTGAGGAGCGAAAGCATCAACATAATCCACATGAGACAATGCTTTGTTGATATTCTGCATTTTGATTAATTACACTAAATTGGTGTGTCCTTGTGTGACTCATTGGCTATTTATTGTCTTAAATCCTTCCTTTTCGAATGCCCGTTGATATGTATTAAGGCTGACTTTCTATACGCTCGAGAATCATTTGAATAATGGAATTACCACACGGAAAGCAGAGGAATACTTTAGCGACCATTTGAACCACTTTATGTCTCAAGGTCAAATTTAAGCATTTCAATCTCATTGGCATCACATTCTTCATAATTCTCCAACACCACTTAGTAGAAGTAATGGTCCATTTAGTTCAGTTAAAAGATACATTTGTTCATCAGAGAACGCAGCGACTGCAAGTGACCTCAAGTGTATTTGTTATATAACAAAAGTGATAGATCTGACTTCATGCAGTGCACGCACATCGGCTGAAAAAGACTACGATTTGATCCAACACGTGTCAAATTATTTTACTCTATCTCTACTCTTACTCTACTCTTGAGTAAAAATATAAAAAAAGTGGCTTTTTCAGGGTCATGTTTGTTCATCTCATTTGTTATCAGGCTGTATGAATGTTTTGCCTGGATTTAAAATATAAAGAGGGGCTGGCTAGAGAGACTTGTAAGTGCCTACAACACTTTTGAAGACTTTTAAAGACGCATATTATTTTCATTTTATTTATTCTTGAAATTAGCTGATTTTTTTTTTATGTACCAGAATAACTTATACCTGGGTGACGTTGTGGCGCCTACTCACAGCAAGAGGGTCCTGGGTTCAAGTCCAACGGGTCGCCCTATTGTGTGGAGGCTCCATGTCCTCCCCATGTCTGCATGGGTTCTCTGCCTTGATTGATTTACTCTGTTAATTTTTCATCCCATTTAGGTATAATGTCTTCTTCAAGGAACGATTTCTATTGGATAACGAATCTCAAATTTGCTCCCTGTATCTTCAAAGGTATGGGGTTTTGATTTAACTTTGTGTCTTCATGGGAGACAATTTTGATCAGTGATAGTAACGTTTGCAAATATATCATTGTCACAAGTGAGTAGGGTCGCAATGCTAGATAGATCATGCAAACCCCCAAAAATACCTTAAATTGAGAAATGTACTCCTTGGGTGAAATATTGCACTCTGGTTCTTTTGGTACTTTCTCTTGTTTCTTCCTCTCTTCTTCACCCTTGAACCCGTGTATCATGTGCATCCTTTAATAAATCCGTCCTCTATTAACCACAGCAATACTGACATACGGTGAATATGAATATTTACATTTCATTTGTCATATTTATTATCTGGAAAAAGGCACTCACTACAATTAATGTGATCTTTTTAAGAAAATGCACACAGAAAAAAAACTCATCACAGGTCAATGGTCATGAAAAGGCTAATGCTATTACTATCATATAAACAGGTAACAAATACAACTAGGTTGTTTTTATCATTTGTAAGAAATGTATGCAACGCACTGCAGCTGAAGGTTAAGCTCATTTGAAGCAGAAATTATGGGCAGTAGTAACAGTACCTGTTGTTGAAAACGCAATAGTATCAAATATTTCAGCGAGTAAAGGAACCAAAAGTCTGGAGATGATTATTCGCTCCGTTTTGGACCACAGTTAGGAAAGAAATCAGAAAAGAAGAGAGACAATCTGAACATTTTTAGTGCCTATCTTACAGTTGAATGGAAAATACAACTCAAGTGCTCTGCTGATATAAAAAGGTGTAAACACATGCTCGGCGAGTAGAAAATCAGGAGCGTCACATTCATTAATTTTGTTTTCGCTCAACGGCAGACATCGGTTTAGAAGCAAAACTCATAAGAGAAATAGAAAAAGTATCTCTTTTTTTTCTTTATAATCACAATGACAATCTCAGGGCCAAATGTGCACTGTCAGGTGGATACCAGCTGCTTTAGCGGGAATATGGTGACAATTATAGCTATACATGATCTTTTCTCTCAAAATGAGATGTGGAAAGAAGTGGTTTTCATTTCATTCAAAATGTAAAAACAGCATCGACTCTAAGCTCTCAAGTAGCTTTATCAAATTGCTGCGGCAGTAAATTAAATCCATGCACAATCCATGTTAGCGCTTACAAGGTCATAGTTTATATCCTACGGCTACATTTTCACATCCTGCATGGGAATAGTTATACAAGTCAGTCAGATAAATGCTACTGCTCTCCATTAAACCTGCAGAAAAAAAAACATTCCTCCCACTCTTTGTTCTTTAAACATTGAAGGGCTTGGCCTCTTGCTAAAAATAGACACCGTGCCGTGTGATGACGAAGCGTGATCGATAATGTTTCTGATGATGGATGACATGAATCCTGCTCTCTGGCCTTCCTGCTCGCAGTGTGAAAAAATAAGATTCAACATGATCAGACAGGGGTTGCCTAAGTTTTTCACCCAGTGAATGTACTGAGAGCTCAAAGACAACGGGAGCCGTCCAGAAAGTTAAGCAGCCCGCCGACGACATCCAAAGTGAGGTATTTGAACTACGGCCTCTTATGTCTCTACAGTTTGGTTCATTTTTGGCAACAGATTTTCTTCCCATGGCTATGGCACAATGACTTGAGTTTCCTGGGAGCGCTTCCAAGCTAACTGAGGGAACAGAAAGGCACATTGCTTGACACATCTGAAGCCTCATGTTATGACGCTACCTAAATATCTCTGATTCTTGCTATCTCTAAACTCTGAAGCTCGGCTGATGTGTTTCAGCTCTCAAAGCAACGTCGTCGTCCCGGTCTTTGGCCAAGATGAAGCCGTTCAGCTTGCCGTGCTCCATTGTGTACTGAGACAGGTTTGTTAAACTGGTGTTCCCCTCTTTCTTTTCGTTGATTTCCTCATCTAGCTCTCCATTTTCATCGCCTTCTTCTGTCTGCTCTTCACCCATCACGGCAGCGCCATTGTTTACACCGATGCTCGCCCGTCGCGCATCTTCAGGGATGTTCCTTCGTAGCTCGCGATTTTTGTGGCGCCTGGCCAGCTTTGTGAGGGAACCGAAGCGCAGGTTAAAGAGATTCTCCTCAGAAGACGAGGCCGTGTGCGATGTTTGATCGCTACCCTGGTGGTCGTACGGCTCGCAGGCCCCCTTCAGCCTCAGGTTGTTCAGCTTTGTTTCAATGCTCTCCTGGGAGGAGGTCTTAAAACGACCAGTGTCCAGGCTGGCAAATACAGCTCTCTTCTCCGGGGACAGCATGTCCAAGGAGTGGGCTCGCTGCTCCAGGCCCAGCTGGCGGCGCTCCATGCTGCGGATGGTGGCGGCCCGCTGGAGCTTGTCGTGGATCTCAACACTCAGGCGCCGCCGCGTTTCCCGAAATTCTGCTCGCACATTTGCTTTCCATTCGGCTGCATGAGCTTTAAACTCCCCAACCTGTAGAAAGAGAGGTTTATGTATGATAGAAAAATGTTAAGAAGAAGGACTCTTATCATAATTGTGTTTTTGGCTGTCCCTGCTTTTTCTGGTTTGTTTTTGAGGATCAAACAATAATCATGATATTTCTAATAAGAATATTTATGGAGCATGTTCCCTCAAAGCACTGTACAAATAAGAAGACATAAGAGTACCAAGCAGATGAAATAAGAACCACATTTTCATTCCTTGTATGATGTGTTTTCTGCAAGGTTATGTTTTTATGTGTGATTGTTATTATTTAATCCAATCATTCAATCTCCTTTATTTTAACAATTTACATTTTTATGGCTGATGCTCCCATTTTTATCAGTCTCTCTGTCCTATTTTCATAATGTCATATAACATTTGTCGATTTACTGCTCAATGCTCGCCGTTTTTTTTTCCTGGTCTTGTCTTACATACCTTTATAGTTATTTTTTTTGTTATAGTTACCCAATTAAACACATACATATAAATAAATGTTGTTTCCCTTTTTTCCTGTTGATATTTTTCAAAGCGCTTAAAACCTGCATGTTACTTTTTCCTGTTTGGTCTCAAATAAGAAAACCTGGGACAGCTGATGTGCATTTGTCCTGTGGTCCATGCTGCTCAATTTTAAAACAGAATCCAATGAATGTTATGTGGCTATTTTTGTAAACTTATCTGAAAATAACTAACTTTCTTATAAAGACAGATGGATGCTGGATTCAATAAAAAAAATTCTCCCACTTTCCATTTCTTGTTGCTAAAACCCACTCCAAAACCTCTTTAAATGCCTCGCTCGTCTCGTCTTATTGTCTCATCTATTTCGACCTCAAAGGATTTCGTCTGTGCACCAAAACAATGGCAGCTGGTACCAGAGCTGTCTGAATCTGAGCGACAGTTAATATGAGCAGAGACGGAAAGCAGCAGCTGACTGACCTTTTATTTTCTACCGGTCTGATGTAATAATAGGCGGTGTTATTTAATTATACCCACCTCCTCTTTGGTCTTTTTGGACAGCACTCGGAGCCAGTCTCCGATCATGCTGAGAACGGCCGCAAAATAAGCCAAACCCACCAGAATCCAGAACCACACCAGTGGCTTGTACCACTTCTTGTAGTCGATTCTGCGGTCCCCACCTTGACAGGAAGGAAAAAGGTGAGAGCAGTTGGGAAAAATAAAGGAGCAAAACACATGATTAAAAGTACATGCCTGCCACATAGTCTCCAATTCCCACAGTGGTGAGTGTGATCACAACGAAGTAGATGGCCTCCAGCGTGGTCCAGCCCTCGATCTGTTTGAAGATGACAGCTGGGATGGTGACGAAGACGATGCAGCCAGCCAGGATGAAGAGGATGGTGGATGTCACCCTGATCTTAGTCTGGCTGATCTGTTTGTGCTTTTGCTGAGAAACAACATGAAAGCACGTTCAGGCGACCCAGTAGATTGAAAGAACAGCCCAGACTGACAAATACATTGCCCTCATGTTGATGTTACATGTTTTTTTAATGCACATTAGGAAAACCAGCAAAGTACTAAGCGTAATGATAAAGTGAAAGGATACCTACCCGGAATATCCTCTCAACTCTCAGGATGCTTTTCACAAAGATAGTCCCCAGCTGATCTCCAATGCCCGCTAACAAGAACCCAAAGAGGGGAATGCCAAATATAGCATAAAGTATGCAGAAGATTTTCCCGCCTTCGGTGCTCGGAGCTATGTTCCCATAACCTGTTAAAAAAAAATATGGAAAGCAAAAGGAAGAAAGGGAAAAAAAGATGAAAACACTTGATACTGAAACACTGCTTCTTGTATTTCCAGAGAAAAATGTAACACATAATGAGTGGATAGATGTTATATCCAAATCTATATCCGATGTTTCCAAAAGCATACTTCATATAACATCATGCTTTTAAATTAGCTGTTTAATTTTCATTTAATACTCCATAGAACAAAGGTAAATGTCCATCCATCCATCCATCCATCTTCCGCCGCTTATTCAAAATGTCAGGGTTTTTTTTTCTACTTAATTTGATTAAATCAACTTTGTATTCACTTTCAGTACAGTTATTTCATTGTCAGATCAATGGATAATTAAATCCACAAAAGTTGCAAATGAATAATTGAAAGGAGAATATAACTCCCCAGTACGCTGGGGATGCACCTGGTGTATTTGCTTGCGTCGGGCATTTGATATGTGACTTTCTACATCTAAACAAAACTGTGACAAATAAGGCAAACGGGTGGCTTCCGTTTGAAGATCGTATTCCAATACTTCAACAAATCTTGTGGAAAAGAAAAAATGGCATTGTCATTTTGTGGAATTCTGCTCACAAACAAACTTAAGTACAAACAGATGGCAACGAATACACAATATCCATTTAGAAACCATGAGGAGATGTGATGATACAGAAGAAGGGCTACATCTGTTAAGGGCAGGGAGGCAGATCAAACAGGGTATTAAGGGTAAGGGGAGATGCTGAGGACAGTCGGATCTTATGCAACATAAGATAAGATAATACTTTATTGATCCCCATAGGGGAAATTCGTGAAAAACATGATCAATGGCAACCATTATGTTATACTTCCTGGAGCAAGTCTGGGGTCCATAAGGTTACTCGATGTAATTGAGTTTCCCCTTGAAGAAATTGCTAGCATCGTGGCCCTAGATTAACATATGGGGGCTACACCTACATTTATCACATCAAGTACCCTTTAACAGCACCATTGCAAAATACTTCTAAAAAAATCAACATTGTAGATGAAGGTGAAACGGATCTTGTTTTCATATCAATGCGGGTGAAAATAGAAGAATCTGAACTGCAAAATTAACCTAAACATCAGGGACGCTGAGATGCAGATCCTGATCTGTTTGAATCAAGGCACAGCTTTAACACTCTACCACTTTGGTTAATGCAGGTATTAACCGACAACTAAGAGTTTCTCTGAGTCAATTGAGAAAGTTTTTGACGTAGACTGATACTTAATATATTATTAAAGTGTTTATCAGCATGTTCCTAACATAATTAAAGGCATTAAATAACACATAATTAATAATTCTTGCTGTCAAGTGATATAATTTAGATTAACCACGTTGCAAATTGTGACTCAATGAAATGCAATTACCCGGAAAAACTACTTCCAGGGCTAATCATCATTTTGATTTTATGATTCCAAACAAAATGTCAGGATGGTGTTGATAAAAGAAATAGGAATTTGTGTCGATCATTAAAGCTATAGCTTGAAAAAAAACAACTTTTAGCCATGTCAACCGTATTTGCATTGATGATGTTGATCTGTGCAGCTTGTGAAGTCCCACAGTGCTTTGGCAAGGCACCCTGTCGCACCTCCTTACGAGGCCCTGGGATTTGTACAACTCACCCGAGAACGCTGACATGGGGAAAATGCAATTAGACAATGGAATTAACGAGGACCAAACCCATTTATTGTGCCACAGCTCTGAAGAAATAATGACTCCTTATTTCTATACTAAGCACAGTGGAGCATGTTGTTTATTCAAAATATACACAAAACTGCAAAACATGCAAACCTCAATACCGTACCATACGATCGGGAAAAGAAGTGAATTTAGGGATACCTATGGTTGTGATGACAGTTCCAGCAAAGAAAAATGCACTGCCCAGGTCCCAGTAACTGGAGTTGTAGGACGTGTCTCCAATGGGACTCACCCCTGCACTGACAGCGTCGATGGAGTGCTGTAAAGAGGATATCGGCAAGAACAGAATGTTACTTGATACAATATGTGGAAATACGGTGATGCTCCTTTACCAGGAAAAAAAGCTGGAGTTGGGCACCTGATTCAGATTTTAACTCTTAGATTCTCATAAAGATTCCCTGCTATGATTGCATGCAACTTTGGCTGAGGGAAACAAACATTAAAGAAATACTCATGAGCATTTTCTGCTTCTCTGACTCCGTTGAGCCACGGCATGGAGAGGATCAGCACATTTATCCACCTCAGTCGATGTTTAGGTATAGTTTGTGTACCTATGTGTGTGTGTGTGTGTGTGTGTGTGTGTGTGTGTGTGTCTGTCTGTCTGTCTATACCGGTGTCTGTTATGTGTTTTTGCGTGCACGGGCTTCCCATGCTGCTGATTGTGTAATACTCATGAGAAATATATCGAGTGTGACTTTCTCCACATCAACCCTGGAAGGTCATTACTCAATAAAAGAGAATGAGAAAGGGGGGTGAATGTGTGTTAAAGCGTGCAGTCATAAAAAAAAGGGCTAGGAGAAGGAAAATTGGGCAGAGAATTAGATAAGTCACACATGACAATATTTCATATATGTCTCGCAGGGTAACCATAATGCCATATGATCTCCATCATGGGTCATTGTCGTAATGTATTGGGGTTTCCTGTTATAGATAAGATGCAAAGTCTTCCTGAAAAGGAGAACAGAAACGATCCCACAGACATGCAATTTAGCTTTTTAAGATTTTGCATACATTTCCATCTCAATCCATACATATTTAGGCCATATTTGTAAGATACATTAAATGGAGTCATAGAGAAGCACACGTTTTACTTTCAGTTATCATCATCCATACGGGATATCCTGCAGTATGGGGTGCTGAGGGCCGAGCCCTAACCCAGCTTTTATCGGGTGAGAGGCGAGGCTCACCTCAAGCTTTTTTAAATGTCTTTCAATGTTTTAGCGTGATGCAGATCCCTGCAAAATCGGTGCTGTATTGCTAAAAACTGGGTGGTAAGCAAACATCTCCTCTGACAGAAAAGCAAAGAATATTTTTTAGATCCAATAAGGAACCTTTTGTGATCACTTATTTGTTGCCAATTACCAAGCACCACAAGATCCGTTTGCTGTTCCTCCTATCTCCGGATGGAAAAAACAAAGACAAATACATAAAATCACATTGGCATTTCATAAAGCGATCCTAACACACTCGTCATTTTAAAACACCTGTCCACTTGACCATTTCAAGATGAAACCCAAAATCTGTCAATCATAAATACACGTGATTGACAGCCTCTTGAAGAACTTCAGGGTTATATTACTACGTTTTTAAGGCTCCAGCAGTACACATTCAGTTTTATCTACTTTTTCCTTCATTAATCTCAAAGACAGTTGACAAATATCATCAAACATTACTTGTGATAACAGAATTAACAGTATATTTGATCACATATGCACATTTTTTGTCACTGTGAAACTTTGCTCTTCTCATCAAGTCACGACAGCAGTTGGAGCTTCATGTTATTGTGTTACAGTTCTGTCGGCATCTTACGAAATTAACTCTTTGTTAAAGTGTGAGAGGCTGACATGTAAAATTACCAGTCGCAGTGAATGGAGAGTTTCCCGAGAGCTGACACGTGTCAAGAAGAATGATGTGTGTGCTCCTGCTGTTTGACAAACATTTGGCCGTCGTCATCATTGACATTTCGGTCTGCGACCTTCATAACTTTGAACAAGGAATTCTCGAAAAACCAAAAATAAATGGAGAGGTTCAACACCCATTCGCAAGTAAATACCGCTCAATTCCAAGATAAATTTTCTCCCCGTGTCTGCATGGGTTTCCCCCTCGGGTTCTCCAGTTTCCTCCCACAGTCTAAAAACATGGAGAAGGTTCATCGAAGACCCAAAATTATCCAGATGTGTGAGTGAGAGCGTCATGGTTGAATGTCATTATATGTTGCCATGCAATCGACTGGCGATCGGTCCGGGGCGAACTCCGCCTTTCTCTTGATTACAACTGGGATAGTCTCGGGCAACCCCCAAGACCCTGACAGCAGGATCAGCAGTATGAATGATGAATGAATGAAAATCTAAATTCCATAACAACATTTTGAGATTCCAGGTATGCATGCATCACTGGGAATTAACCACTTGGCAATTTCATTTTGTAGACGTATGTACTCTTGGACTCTTGATTTCAACATCATAAACATTTGTGGATTTTTCTGTCATATTTTGATGTCATTGTGCTTCCATATCTCCATTCAGAGCATCCAGCTGAGCAAGCCATCTGGAAGACCCAACATGATAAAATATGTATCTACTCTGGTGACACACATCTCAAAGCAGAGGGAGTGAAGGACCACTTCGATACACACATCACTGCACATGCCTACTCATAATCTTGCATGTGATTTCCTCAGCTTCATCAGTGCAGCCCCCTAATGAGACCAATTGTTGGATCTAATATTTGCCAATTACAGTGATGCTACTTCATAGGTTTTGGCAGGCAAGGCTACTTTATGGGGCAATATCAAAGCTGTAATTATATGATAAACCCTAAATAACCTAATTCTAGAGTCGAGGGAGGGTTATAAATAGCCCAGCAATGTATCTGAATACTTTATGAGATGGTCTATTTTTGTCCCTCGTTCTTTTCCCTGCCAAGTTTCCTGCTGCATTAGAGATGTGGAAAATCCTCCTCCTCCACGTGCATATGGAGACATGAGGATGGTGACTTTGTGTGTGTTGCTGCATATGAACAATTACAAAGTCTTGTCATTTCAATGCAGCTTCAGGGCGGCACGGGTCAGTGACTCCTGGAGCCAGGCTCGGGGGGGCACAGGCCAGTGTCTGAGTCGGTCCCAAGCCCGGATAAATGCGGAGGGTTGCGTCAGGAAGGGCATCCGGCGTAAAACTTTTGCCAAAACCAAATATGCAAATCAAACCTAAAAATTTCATACCGTATCGGTCGAGGCCCGGGTTAACAACGACCGCCATTGATGCCGATAACCTACAGGGTACCAATGGAAATTAGGCTACTGTGGCTCGAAGAAGGAGAGGAGGAAGGCGTTTTCAGAAGCAGAGAGAGAAGAGGAAAGGCAAGAGTCTGGGACTGAGAGTAGGGACTTTGAATGTTGGGACGATGACAGGAAAAGGTAGAGAGTTGGTTGACATGATGCAGAGAAGGGAGGTGGATATACTGTGTGTCCAGGAGACCAGATGGAAAGGTAGTAAGCCTAGAAGCCTGGGAGCAGGTTTTAAGTTGTACGATCATGGTATTGACAGGAAGAGAAATGGAGTAGGAGTTATCTTGAAGGAAGAGTTTGTAAGGAATGTTCTAGAGGTGAAAAGGATGTCAGATAGACTTATGAACCTGAAACTAGAAATTGAAGGTGTGATGCTCAATGTTGTTAGTGGCTATGCCCCAGAGGTAGGATGTGAGTTAGAGGAGAAGGAGAAGTTCCCGAATGAGTTAGATGAATTGATGCAGAATATCCCCAGAAATGAGACAGTGGTAATTGGGGCAGACTTCAATGAACATGTTGGTGCAGGCAATAGTGGTGATGAAGAAGTGATGGGCAGGTTTGGTATCCAGGACAGGAACGTAGAGGGACAAATGGTGGTAGACTTTGCAAAAAGGATGGAAATGGCTGTCGTGAATACTTTTTTCCAAAAAAGACAGGAACATAGGGTAACTTATAAGAGCGGAGGTAGGAGCACGCAGGTAGACTACATCTTGTATAGACGAGGTAATCTGAAAGAGATCAGTGACTGCAAAGTAGTGGTAGGTGAGAGAGTAGCCAGACAGCATAGGATGGTGGTTTGGAGGATGACTCTGGTGACAAGGAAGATCAAGAGGACAAAGGCAGAGCAAAGGACAAAGTGGTGGAAGCTGAAAGGGGAGGAGTGTTGTATGGTTTTCAGGGAGGAGATGAGAAAGCCTTTTGGTGGTCAGGGAGAGCTTCCAGATGACTGGACAACTACAGCTAATGTGATCAAGGAGACAGGTAGGAGAGTACTTGGTGTGTCGTGTGGAAGGAAAGTAGATAAGGAGACCTAGTGGTGGAATGAGAAAGTGCAGGAATGTATCCAAAGAAAGCATTTAGCAAAGAAGAAGTGGGACACTGAGGGGACTGAAGAGAAAAGACGGGAGTACAAGAAGATGCAGCGTGAGGTAAAGAGAGAGGTAGCAAAGGCAAAACAAAGGGCATACGATGACTTGTATGCTCGGTTGGACAGTAAGGAGGGAGAGAATGATTTATACAGGTTGGCAAAACAGAGAGATAGGGACGGAAAGGATGTACACAGGTCCGGGTGATTAAGGATAGAGAGGGAAATGTATTGACAGATGCTAGAAGAGTGATTGGAAGATGGAAAGAGTACTATGAAGAACTGATGAATGAGGAAGATGAAAGAGAGGGAAGGGAAGAAGAGGTGACTATTGTAGATCACAAAGTAGCAGAGATTAGTAAAAGTGAAGTGAGGAGGGCATTGAAGAGGATGAAGAATGGAAAGGCAGTTGGTCCAGATGATATACCTGTGGAGGTATGGAAGTGTCAAGGAGAGGCAGCGGTAGAGTTTCTGGCTAGATTATTCAACAGGATCTAAGAGAAAGAGAAGACTGAAGAGTGGAGAAGAAGTGTGATGGTTATATTATAT
>CAAKHD010000419.1:1277-12592 GCA_901007705.1 Fistularia tabacaria
AGGGTGGGTCGGTGGGGGCGGCGCCGCGGGGGCGGGGGGGGGGGGGGGAGGATGACGCTCGCCCACAAGGGGGGGGGGGGGTGGAGCCGTTCCTCCTCCTCGGACCTTCTTGATCCCGCGAAGACCGAACGGGCCGCTATCCGTTCGCTCCGTCCCTCCGCTGCACTCAGCAAAGTGCTAATGATCGGGTTAGCCAGACGAGCGAACGGCGCCGCGGGAGTCGGAGAGGGGCGCGTTCAGAGGTCACCATATGTCCGAGGAGCAGAAAACAATCTGTCGGAGCAACCTGGTCCGCGGGTGCCCCCCCGCCCCATTCCACTCGGGTGAGACGACACACCGAACCATATGCGGCGGTTAGAGTTACAGAGAGCGGCCGGGGCGATCGCTGTGAGGAAATAAAAAGGGGCGGACGGTGAGGCCGGCGACGCGGGGAGCCGTCTGGTCTGAGGATCCGGCGGGATCTTGGCGCGCTCGCCGCTTTTAAACGCGGCTGCGGGGAGGAAAACAACCCTCCGCGAGGAAGACGGGTTCGAATTATCCCGAATGAGTTCGTGCGTCTGGGACTTATTCCCGGGCCGAGCCAGTCTTCTTACAGATAAAAGGTGAAAGAGCAGTGGGTTCCAGGCTGTGGGGATTTTTTAAATGCAAACAAAATACCGCGGCATTCCCTTTTTTTTATTATTACAAATCACTATTATGGTTCGAAACGGGTCAAAGGGGCAAACCCAGGATGCCGCTTTCATTCACTTTCATAGATGGAGGTTCTCACTCAGACAGATTTGCTGGAACTACATTGCATTCGATCACTCGCACACATCAATGTGAATGACAGAGTGAAAGGTGGCAAAACGGTCCCTTAAGGTTCGTCCCTCAGGTGGCTTTGCATGTTGATTCTTTCATACCTCAAATTAATTTTCTCTGTTTAAAATAACAAAACAAATTAATTTGTTCGGAGCCGCAACCCCAAAAAACTTAGAAAATAAGGATATTAATGTAGAAAAACCCTGAAAAAAAGCCCCATCAAAAAGAAAAATCACGGTTGTTGTCAACTTGCAATCTGAACCGAGACCATGAACACACACACTGAGCGAAAAAACCTGACTTCAACGAACTTAACATTACAAGATTAAGATTAACTTAACACGACAATGAACTTAGAATGATTCTTAAATTAAGATTAACTTTTGAATTTCTGTTTTCTTCACTAGTTTTTCTTTTTTTTCGAATCATTTTCCTCTGAACACCTGGCTTCGCGTGTCACCGCGCAAATTTTCCCATTTGTGATTTTCTCGCTCTCGTTTTCGTATCATGAAATTTGTTTCATATATTTCAAGGATAAAACTTGCCGGAATCGCGCTTCGTATCTTGAAAAAAATCGTACGGAAAGTGATTCGTATCTTAAGGGCCCACCGAAGTTCTCCAAATGTCGTGTGAAAGAGCGAACGGTTGGATGTCTGACTGGCCACCGGATCAGGGCGAACCCCTTCCCCCTCGACCAATGAGAGCTGGGCTCCAGCAGCACGCTAAGCGTCAAGAAAATGAATGAAATGAAAGGAATTTTTCGGATCACCTGATACTTCTGCTACCGTACCTTGGCGGCGCTCTTCAGCTGATACATGGACGGGTCATCGGCCGGCTTGCCCGCGGCGCATTTGGTGGCCCCGATGAGTTCAGCCAGGGCCTTCGCCACGTCACGCACCGCGTTTATCAGAACCACCTGAAGGGGGCGGCGGGAGGCGGGATCAATACAGCACAATGGAGGGAGCACAGGTTTATCAGCCGCACCCCAGGGATGGGATTTAACACCGCTGCTCTTATCACTCCCACCTAGTCATGATACTTCAGACTCAGCGGAGGGCAGAGATAGAGGCGCACACACACACACACACACACACACACACACACACACACTCGGTATCAGATGAAAGTGCTATGAAACAGCTCATGTTACTGGGTGCACTGTAGGACGGAGCAGACGACCGCCACCGGATGAGGAGGTTGCGATGAAGGGTTGTCCCGAGACCTCCTGAGTCCTGAGTCGGCGGGTTCACGCCGGGTCGCGCTCACCTGCGTCTCCGGATCGTCCGAGCCCATGCTGGTCGCGCCCAGCTTGACCACCTCGGTGAGCTGGGTGATGGTCTTGGCAGAGGACTGGGCGGCCTGGGCCAGCTTCTCCTGGCTGGACGCGGCCCCGGCGACCAGCAGCTTGGTGTCCTCCACCAGAGCCTTGGCGGTCTTCAAGATGTTCTCCCTGTGCGGAGAAGAAAGGCGCGACGCACCCTTGTCGTCGAATCCGATTGTCTCGAATGTCTCTACCCGGCGACCTCATCGCACCTGTGGTCGGCGAAAGACTCTTCGCCCTCGGGGTTGAGCGTCCCGGCGGAGGCGAACATGATGGTGGTGTCCAGGTCGGCGATGATGCCGGACACGGCGCTGGCCGCAGTGATGCAGGCCTGGGTGCCCTTGTTGCCCGCCTGCAGGGCCGACAGCACCAGGGACACCTGGGGCAGGCGGGGCATCGCACAAGACACGGCGGCGAGCCGTCAGATACAAGACCGATTCACACGGGATGCAGAATTCGGGGTCTCTTTTGGGCCGTGTGAGATCCTGGATCATCGCGAAGAGTTTATATATGCTACGCTAAGTATGTAGCACACATGGGGAGTATATCAGTACAGAGTCCAAGTATCTTTGGGTCTTGTTCAAAAATGGAGCAGGAGATGGACAGGCGGTGCATCGGTCTGTTTCGGTCAAGGAGGACTCGAATTATCGGTGGATTTACGTCCCCGTCCTCGCCTCTGGCCACGAGCGCTGACCCAAAGGGCCAGATCGCGGAGGCAAGCGGCCCAACTGAGACAGGGCGAGGAGCTCGGGCCATCCTGGAAGGGCTCGGAATAGAGTGGCTGCTACGCCACACCCAGAAGAGCCCGCTCAGGAGGCCTCCAGTGAGGTGTTCCGGAGAAAACCCAGGACACGCTAAGGGAGCAACGTCCCCTGACTGACCCTGGAACGTTTTAGGATCCCCCAGAAGAGGATATACTGAGAGTTAAAGTATGTTCCCAGGGGTTTGGTCTGCGCTGTTAAAGTGCTCATCCAGTTCAGGGACGGCAGCCGTTCGCAGCTGTAAACACGTGTTTCCCTTCAGACTTTACCGGAGGTCACCGTACATGTAGCATTTACAACCACCAGTTCTCAGCTGTGCCTTTTCAATAAAAATGCTAATTCCGACTGCTAAGGCAAGAACGAACTACACCGGCGTTAAACAGTGGGAAAGGCGTGGGAAGGGGAGTTGCCGCATCGCGGGTTCGCCGGAGGCTCACCTTCTCGGTGACGGCGCGGGCACACTCGATGAGTTCCCTCTTGGAGAAGCTGTCCGTGGGGCTGAGCTGCAGGGCTCCGGCTTTCTGGACCAGGTAGATGCATCCGTGGCCCAGCTCCTGCACGCGCGTCCGTATCTGGAAACCCACCTGAAAAGCACAACCGGAGGGGGTGGTGGGGGGGGGGAGACGGACGGACGCTGACTGCGGCTCCGACTCGTGTCGGCGCTCCATATAATCCCCATCGTGTCCTGAACTGCCTCGTCGGGTGGGTGAAAAATGATTTCAAGCACTCTCATGGAGGGGAATGCTGCCACTACACCTTTAATATCCAGACTGAGATTCACGGGTGGGTGGTACTTCATTATAAGCATCACTATAAGCTTTTAGAGGCACAATGTCGCTATGGTAACCAGCAGGGTTTCTGGCAGCCCGTTATGTACAAGATATTGATAAGAGCTGTGCGCTTATTAGGACAATGCTCGCACACACCGCTGTCCTGCAGACAACACGGGAGAGGATGTGGGCGCCGCGCGTGATGAATGCCGGAGGGGTTTCAGCCCGTTGGATCCGCCTGCGCCGGCGCGAACGTAGCGCCGAATCACCTGAAACTCGGGGATGGCTGCGCTTTAGCTCGGGCCGGGGCCTTCGCAGCCACACAAAGAGCATCCCGGCCCCGTCACGTTGCACGCCTCGCTTCCTTTAAGTCATAAACTATTCAAGCTGCGCCATCTCCGCCGTGGAAAGTGCTCTGCTCCGTCCCCCCCCGCCGACAGCCGGCCGGCGCTGGCAGGCCGGCTGACGCGGCGGCATCAGCAGAATTCCCTGCCGAGGATGCAAGTCAGGGGCAGAGTGAGGACAGCAGTTTATCCGCCGCCTCACCCGCGGTCCGTAAATCGTCTCCCTGCCGCGGAGTCTGAACGAAACTCCGAGCTAATGGCGCCTAGCCATCGCCTCGCGGGACGTTCGAGAGGCGAAACGTGAAAGACCCCGCGGGCCGCCGTCGCTTTTCACGCCTGCAATCTGCAACTCCACCACCAGATGTCACGAGATCCCGCGCGCCGGCCCCTTTAATCTTCCATCGAAGTGGCACACGTCCTCCATACGTGCGAGAGCATGCGTCCTCACCTCCTCCGGCTCTGCGGTGGCTGCAGCCAGGCGTCCTTGGTGCGCCAGCTGACTGTAGTCCACCGTCACCTGAGACGCCAGGCCTCCGAGCTCCTCGGGGCAGGTGACTGACTTAGTCATCTAGAAAAGGGAACACAGGCTCGACTGTGTATCCGCGACGGAGGCGGATTTAAGCCCCCCCCCCCGACCGGCGGCGGCGGCGGCGACGCGGCGCTCGGGTTGACTGGCGCCTCTCGGCTCACCATCTCCTGCGCGGTGATGGCGATGGCCTTGGAGAACTTCACCATGGTGGTCTGGTAGTCCACGAAGGAGCCCTCGGGCTCAGGGGGTGTTCCTTCATCCAGCTGTGAAGATCGGTCATTTCCAAGACTTACTTATCTCTCTCTCACACACCTGCACGTCCGAGTCCGATGAAAGTTCATCCGCACATTGCACTCTCGTATCCCTCCTACCATGTGTATTCATTAGTATACAATACAGCTCCATGAAATCTGTGCAATAGCAGATGTTACGTTCTAATTATCAGTATCGTCTATCTGACTAGTCATTGGAATCCGGTCGGGTCAACTCAGGACAGAAATTTTTAAGTCAATCGATTCAAATGTATCGCTGAAATTTATTCAAAAATCATGGCCGACATATAAACAGCCAGAAACACAACGGGTGTGTTATTCAGAGATGATGTCATCTGTGTAGGTTTGCAGTATTAGATGTGGGCTTAGATATTAGCCCCTATGCAAACAAATAGAAGAAGACACCAATACGGCTGTGATACCAAGCCATTAGCTAATATTAGCTTGGCCGACACGCCGTTCAGTTCTACGCCGCATTTCAAAGTGTCAACTGAAGGTCAAATGTAAAAAAGCAATCATTTGAAAGTAACTGTGAGTGATATAGTTCCAACTCTTCCAACATGATGACGAGGCCGCTGATGCATTGACATTCAAGGACAGGTGGAGCGGCTATCTTCACTTTAGCTGTGTGCTATTTCTATGGGATCTCAGAATCAATGCGAGGAATGCTGTCATGACATGCATGCAGGCTCGCAGGGAAAAGACAAGCAGAGATATTGAATTCATACGACCTGTTATACGATCATATTCCTTTGTTTTCACGGGGAGATTTTCGGCGGTGAGTAACAAAAAAGTGAAGGATCACATCTAGGTCAAGCGTGTACATCTCAGCGCGGACCATCGCAAGCTATCGACTGCGCTGTCAACACGGCGACAGGCAGGATGAGCGACAGCTAACGTCGCCGGCGGGCTATGGATTTCAAATTTGTCATCTACTGGTCTAATGAGGGTCTCTGACAAGGACACACGCTGAGCACACCCACGGTGGAGGAGCTCTGCTGCCCTCGGACCAATGAGATACGGAACAAGTGCCAGACCGGACCCTGCTCGAGATGTTCTTCATCAGAACACACGCACACACACTAGCTTACCCTGCCCATGGCCTCTGCGATGGACTCCACCATGCCGCCCACCATGCCGACTTCACTGGCGGCCTCGTTCAGGGTCACCATGATGTCGTCGACGGCCTCCTTCATCAGCTGGGCTGCTTCAGAGATGGCGTCGTGGGTGTGTGATGCCTGGAGGGCACGGCTAGTTCAATATATACCACATGTATATTCAATCCAAAAGAGACTTGAGGGACAGGGAGATGGAGAATTTCTCGTTTTTGTATTTTTTTTATTTTTATTTCTCGGCGCAGGGAAACTGTAGAATCGCCTGGAAATAGATGCTAATGATGAGAGGCGGCAGCGACACGCGATGCTAAAAGCCCTGCTTCTATCAAGCATTGGGACGCTAATGCAAAGCGTCACGGGTTTTATCGTGAATTCGGTCGTAAATAAAGTCCTAAATTACGTTTTTCCTGAGATGGTCAAGGTAAGCACGACCGCTGCGGCCCGTGGAACCCCGGGCTTTTGTGGATTCGAGTGCTAACTGGGAGAAATGAGACCTCGCTAGCTTCAGGAACTAGAGGATACCAGCAAATGACCAATATCTGACCATCGGGGAGACGTGCAAACGCATCGGACGGCGTCACCTTAGGGTTCCCGCCGCCCTCCTTGGCGGCGTAGAGCATCTGCAGGGCCGACTCCGACAGGGTCTTGGTCTGGTCCAGGATGGTCATCTGCTGCTGGTGGTCGTGGAGCTTGGACGCCAGCCCCACCGACGCCACAATGAGCGGGTCAAAGTAACTGGCCAGCTGAGTCACCTGGAGGGGGTAAAATGAGTTTTCGACGGTGAGCGACCCGTCGAATCACGAGCCGGGAAGCGGTCGGACCGTTATCTTTCGGCCAAACTCCCCCGGCGAGGGGACGCGGTTGTCAGAGCGGCACCTTGTGTCCGAGTTGCGCCGCTTCACCTCGGGCGGCCGTGGACACCGGATCAATCAGGTGGCCAATCTCCTGCACGGAGGATGTCAGCTGCTCCTGGAGGGCCTGGAGGATTACAAAGGCAGAGGATTGCGCTATAAATCACCCCAGAAAGAATACAGATCCCATTAACTCCTCTCTCTCTCTCTGACAAGCCCCGGCTGACGGGGAACTTGAACTCACTTCCATGGAGATATCATCTCTGCACGGCAGCGTCTGCCCAACTGCGGCGAGGGAAGCTTGCTCAATGTCCCGGATACACTTATTGATGTTATCGATGGAATAATCGCACTCCTTCTGTCCTGGTGCCTTGTCTCTATTTTCAGAAAATAGAGATTAATACAGATAGTTTCCTTTTCAGTAGAAGCTATTAGCAAATGTCACCCCGAAAGACATTTGGCTTCCTTTCAACGAGCAGAAGGACACCGCCATCTTCAACATCTGTAGCCCGTACTGATGATTCCAGTAATTTGTACTCAAAAGAACCAATAAATACACGTTCAAAATACACAAAACTGTCCAATCCATCCAACTGTCCAAAAAGACCCAATCGTTGGGGTTTTTTTTTTTTGTCTGCCTCGTACACCGTCCTTCAAAAGTCCTGTCACCGTGGAGTTGCCTAGCAACAGTGGAGCCAAGTACATTAATACCGCTATTAGGCTAAGCTAATTGGGTGCTAACCCTTCTATTTGGCACATGGACAAGGAGGCAGAAAGCATCCCGCTTAACTCCGTGCTAGAAAGCGAATGAATTCACCGGCGTCCGGGCGACAGAGTTTTCATTACCGACCTGATGGAGGTGATGAGGCTCTTGATGGAGTCAGAAACCGTTCGGGAGTGACCGGCCAGTATCGACCAGGTGGGAGGATCTTTGGGGTTCAGGACGAGCGACCGGGCCGTTTCTAAAAGGTAAGTGGAGCTGTCGAGCATGGAGCGGGCCGACCGCACGATGGGCTCCTGGGCCGCCGAGCCCTGGAGGAGGGGGGGGTGAAACAACAGGCCGGGTCACATTTGTATGACAGACTTGTTCCTTCGCGGCGGCGGAGAGATCAAAAGTGCAATCAAACCGAGGGATGAGATTAGTGAGGCGGCTTCAGAGCGACGCCGGGAGAAACACCTTCAGTCTTTATGATCCGGGCAAAGAGCCTCCCTCAACAATTAGATTAACAAGCTGGAGATCAGTGCGGCTGTGAGTGCGAGAGAGCCGTAAAACGCTGCCCACCAACAGATTACATACATAAAGCTTTCAAAAGAACATTCCCGGGCCGTGGACGGAAAATGAAATTCTGCCGTTTCCCGTTTTGGGAAACGAGAGGAGAATCACTCCAAAATGGCAGGTTTTCCCACGCGTTCGCCGTGTTACGGCTCTCGTTCACATGACTGACTTCAGTATTGGGGGTTTTCAAATGTGTAACCCATCAGCGCGGGAATGAGATCCTCCGGAATAGTCACTTCAAGATGTCCCGCCAGGCGGCCGCACACATGGCCGAGCCAAATGTTTACGGGGCAGAAGACGCCCTCACAGATCGTCGGGTCGGAAAAGTTGCGCGGGAGACGTTACGCGTCACAAAAAAACGAAATGCAAGCGGTACCTCGTTGCTGATCTGAGCCGGGATGCTGGCAAAGTCGGGGTTGTTGGCGAAGGTGGACAGGTTCTCCACGGCCTCCAGGAGAGGGGTCGTCGCCACGCGGCACCTGTTCCTGTTCTCCTCGGAAAAATCCCCGTCTAGGGCCTAAAACAAGACAACTGCCATATGAACATCTGGCCGCCTTTTCAAACCCCGCTGAGATCGATCGATGCCCCCCCCCCCGCCCCCCCAGGATGCGGCCGCAGCTTCTCGGAAAGAGATTCTGTAACAAATTTACACTCAACGTTTTGATCAGTTGGTGAGTTGACCTTGATGGTTTTGACGAGGTTGGCGGTGGTGTTGGCCACCTCTTTGGCAGACTGGACAAACTGCCTCCTCGCCACCGGGTTGGAGGTCTTAGAGGAAGCCAGGCGGCAGGCGTTGCACAGAGCTGAGGTGTGCTTGGCCACGATGGTCGCCGCGGAGAGCACCTGTCAAGGAAACACAGGCGGGGCGACAACATGTCACGTCATCCCATTCCGGGTGACCTACTGTCGGCGCCATGACGGGTATCTCAAGGAATGGTCACGAGCGGGGGCTTCTCACCTGCGAAGGACTACTGGCAGGGTCCACTAAATTCTGACACGCCATCTGAATGGCCTGGTTGGCCCGCGCGAACTGGATGGGGTCCACCAGCCCCTCGTGGCCCGACTGACTGTTGGGATCGGACACGCCAACGAGGTAAGATGCCTGCGAGACGGAACACCGACGCAGTTAGACCCACGCGCTCCTGTTGTACTGATGAGTCGAGACGCACGGATACGATGTGAGCAGGCGACGCACGAACGGATAGACAGCGGTGCCAGTCGACGCTATGCTATGCTGTCAGCGCGCCCGGCGAAGGAGCTTTCCGGGGTCGATAGGCCGTAGACGCAGAGAAAATGTCAACGCCTGCCCTTTTCCCCGGACGAGGTATCTCACTCGAAGCTGCGCCGGACGATTCAGCCGTCTGTAAAACCTCACGAGACGGCTCTTCACTCGGACGAGTTTCCACCCCGGACGCTTTCTACGGGCGTCTTCAAGTTCGTGTGTGGAGCATCTTCAGGCGCTGCTCTTCCTGCATCGGCTCGCGCGCTTCGGGGTAGACGGGAGCGGCTCTCGTGTGCTAGTTGGACCCGGCGAGCCTTCAAGTCAAGATGCAATCACACATGCGGAGCTTCGTTCCTGCGTCGAGCGCTAACTTCGCCGTCCGACTGGGATCCAGCTCAACGAAGGAGCAAATGAATCGGCGGGTCCGTCTTCGTCAGGCAGAATGTCTCAACGAAACCTCGGATACATTTCTCAGCTTATCCACGGGAAGGGTCGGGAAGGCGACTGCTTATCTTCGGTTCCTTCAGGCTTCTCATGTCAGGAGTCGCCACGGCGAATCCCCCTCCTCCGTGTTACCCTTCCCTCTGCATCCTCTTCTCTCGCACCAGCTCACTTCATGTCCTCTTTCCCTCCATCCATGAATCTCCGGTCTTCCTCGCGGCCTCCTGCCTTGCAGTTCCGACCTCGGCATCCTTCTATCCAGATCTTTAGCCGCCCATGTACCAGTCTAAGCCATCTCAGTCTGGCCTTTATCTCCAAAACCTCTCCAATGTGCGGTCTCTCTGATGGACTCATCCCCCTTTCACCGAGAAAGAACCTCTGCTACCTCCAACTCTTCCTCCTGTCTGTGGTCTCGTACGCCTTTCCTTTCCCTTACGGCAAGCAAGACAACATTTATTTCTTCTTTTAAAAGACAAGCTATCTCGAGATTTTTGGAAAAGCGTGAGAGCGAGGCATGAACTCACCTGTCCCGCAGCCTCGGTCAGCCCACACAAGGCCTTGGACGCCACGCCCACGCTCTCGCCAAAAGCTACCACGTCACCGGTCTTGCAGTGCTGAGAGATGCCGGCCATCGACTCCCCGAGCACCTGTGGAGCGCGAGAGGCCCCGACCAATCACATCTATCGTCCGGGCCCCGGCAGTTCGAGCGCAGATCTTTGGATGGTGCGTACCTTCGAGTTCTCCATGACGCTCTCGATGCAGTCGAAGTAGGACAGTTCGTTGACGGGCTCGTTGGGATTGTCGAGGAGGCCTCTGACCGCCTGCTCGGGGACAGGGAGGGCGAATGACTGAACCCGTCAGGGGCATCGGGCGAGTAAGAGCAAGAGAACCCTCGCAAAGAAAAGTCTTTGTTGGACATTGAATTCTGTCTTCTTCAGATCATTTCAGGACTCGGAAATATCATTTCAATGTGCCTTTTCTACGCCTGAAGTTCTGAAGAGAGCGACAAAAACCCACATCCGGTCAAGCAGCTTCCCCGCCGAGGTCGCCCACGGGAGCCGCAGCGGCGTCTCGGACGTGACCCGGGAATAAAGGTCGCCGAGGCGCCGTTTCGGACCGACTTTTTTTAACGAGGGTTTCTCGTGGAACTCGCCGTGCGAGTGCGCAGCTGGATCTCCGCACGTCGCACATGTGGCGTCAAACTGCGGAGGATTGTTTTGGTGCCGGTTCGCATGTGTTGCCTAACTCAAAAACCAGGAATCTACGCTCCCGCCCCCTTTCCCGAATGAAAAACATGAAGGCATTTGCGGGCTGCGGATAAAAGGGCAGAGGCGGCGGAGGCCTGTGAGCGGCAGAAGGTGCGTTCAGACCCCCTACCTCCAGCTCCCTCAGGGCGTTGTCACACTCCTTTTGTCCCGCCGCTTGCTGGGTGCAGAGCGTGATCAGCTGGTTGATGCTCTCCGTCACCGCCCTGAAACACACACACACACACACACACACACACACACACACACACACACACACACACACACACAGTTTTTTCATCCGTCTCCCGCGCTCTGAGCGTCAGGGTTCTCACACTCGCACATAGCTTCGGATCTTTATGTTTTAT
>CAAKHD010000419.1:12612-28281 GCA_901007705.1 Fistularia tabacaria
GTGCGCTCCCCATCCCCTGAAACACACACACACACACACACACACACACACACACACACACACACACACACACAGTTTTTTCAGCCGTCTCCCGCGCTGTGGCCGCCTGGCTTCACTCACTCGCACATGCCTTCGGATCCCTATTTGAGCCCGCCCCCCCGCGCTATAATAGCCTCGAACGGTGCACGAAAACACACAGGCATGCGGAGGAGTGTCAAGATCATCTTGACTTTGCGTTCGGCTTTGCTGAGCACAGACAGGTTCCGGCCAAAGCCTCCATCTTGCTAATTAGACAGGGAAGTCAGTCAAGCCCGAAGCGCCGCAGGATCAGCTGCCCGGCTTCCCTTCGCGAGGGGGAGGTCTCCCCTCCCCGCCCACCCGCCTCTTCGCTCAGCGCCGAACAATCTCATCGAGAGACAGGGGCGTACAGATGGCGCGCAGGACTTTTGTTACGTCCGGGCGAATCGGACCGTTCCGGGGAACAAACGCAGCGGCCGGCGGTTCGGAATTCCCGCGAGACTTAACGAGGACCCCGGCGATCCGCGGCGAGCGTCTGGTCACACCTCGCTGCCACGGCCAGGAGGTTCTTAGCATTGGCTGCACCTGGGTCCACAGACAGAGACTTGGCGGCCAGCAGCAGCTTGCTGGACGCCATGGAGATGTTCTTCAGATTACCAATGACTTGGATCTGGTCGTCCTTGCTCTGCAGATGAAACCAAACGGAAAAAGACGAGTTACTCCACGCGTGGAATGAGGCGCGACCATCAAATGTACGATAAGCGCGCGGTAATTTAACGGCAAAGCAACAGCTGAGCAGAGGATGCACTCGGCGCGTCCCTCAACCACCTGTGGCTTTTTCTTTTCTCTCAGCAGGATTTCTCACAGGCTGATTACGGCTCAGGTTTCACGCTACATTGACTCCAATCCCAGAAGATATTTACACTTTAATGAGCAAAACAACCAGAACGAGAACATCGCAAGATCTCATTACATCTGGGCTTTTTCCCGCTCTCGGGGACCGTCACGTGCCCGGGCGAATTAGCCACGACGTCGAACCCGCGCCGCTCCGGCGAAGGGACGGCGCGATCGCGCAAACGCACTTGGGTGTGTCCTGCCATCTCGATGCCGGCGTCCAGGAACTCGTCAAAGTCTTGGCTGAACTTCCCCGAGGCCGCGGCCAGCTGGCCGCTGGTTCCGCGAGAGGAGTGGACGACCTCGCCTGCGGAGTGGTTGAGCTCAGCCGCCGTGTGGTTCAGGCCGGTCTGGGCCTCCTGGAATGTCTTGCTGCAGGGAGGAAGCTTCAAAGAGAAGGCGCACGTCAATTAGGTCAAAATAAATACTAATGGAAGCAGCCTGTTTCCCTTTCTCTGGGGTTTAAGCCTCTACGACAAAGGGACTCACGATGTCCACCAGGAGCTTCTTGCTGGCCTCCCCGATGCTCCTGAGGGCCATGTCCACATCCTTTTGGCCCGGCAGGCAGTTCACGCAGTTGTTCAGAGAGTGCGACACCGCTTTGGCCACCTGCAGCACGGGGGGGGGAGGACACGCCGTCACCGGACCGCCGGATCAGTCACTCAAGATAAGCCCGAGAGCGGCGCTATGAGGGGGGAAACATCTCGCATGCAAATTGGGCTCGCAGGAGTGCACAGTAATCCGCGCCACTGTACGCCGCTGTCACGGATACGCGCCAAACAATATGTTTATCCCCCGAAGGGCTGCAGGGGGGGGAATGAGCGGTTTCACTCCACGAGAGATAGAGCGGAGAGAGAAAATAGCAACGCTTAGAGGGGATGATCGTTGAGGAAAAGGAGGAATTCTTGCAAATCAGCGGAGGAGAAACGGCAACAACGCGATCATCGGAATGACTGCCGCCGCCTCGGGTGGTGGTGGTGGTGGTGGTGGTGGTGGTGGGGTTCGATGAGTCGCCGGGAGCTGCTCTACCTGCGCCAGCCTCTGCTGGCTCTCGGCGTCTCCCGGGTGCACCAGCGCCTGGTGGGCTTCGTGGATCAGCATGGACGAGCCCTCCATGACACACTGGGCCGAGTCCAGCATGGCCGCCGCAGCCTGAGGCTCCTTGGTGCTGGCAGCCACGCCTCTGGCGGCCTGGGCCAGCGTCCTCAGAGCCTGCGCCGTCTCCCGGGCTGCAACACCTGCACGCAAGCAGCCGCAGGCTCAGCGCAGTCATCAAGGCTCACCTCCAATTATCTGAATAATTGGAGAATCAGTGAACGCTAATAACAAAGCATTACTATCTCCCGTGTTCGCCGTTACGTAAGAACGGAGCTGCGACAGCGATCCCGCGAGCGCGTTTCCCCGCGAGCGTCAATCCCCGTCTCATCACCACCGCTTTCCCGCCGTCTCGTTCGGGCCATGTAAATGAGAGACGCGCGTCTCACCTGATATTACAGTTTTAATGCCGTTTCCCAAATATAGCCGCTCGCAGTGGCAAGCAAATAACAAGCCCCGCCGGCGGAATCCTCGCACTGTCGGAATAAATCAGCTACTGTAATAAATATGGCCCCCGCGTGGGAGGTGGCCTTAGCTTAGCATACATAGAACCAAGAAGAATAGCGGCAAATTGCATCAAATTGCATTAACCAGCCAAGTGGAGCCATTTGCTGATGGAATGTTAAATCTAGTGAAAATAAGATTAATGAGTAGCTAGCAGCACCGCGAGCCCCGGCGAGGAGCGTTCATTGTTTGAAATGCCGCTCTCTGTGTCTTCATCAACCCCCCCCAGACCCTCTCTTGGGCCGGCGCTGAAGGCAACACAGCAAAGCAACACATTCAGAGATTTGGTTTCATGGCGGCGGATAGAAAGAGTCAGTTTGTCTCCCGCTAGCAGTTCACACCGTATTGTTTTTTCTTTAATCAAGTCAAATATCCGTACATATATTTACCGTCATACGAACGAGGCGAGTCACATTAGAATCCCGCAGACTTGCCTCTATTTACTGAGCGCACTCCTCCTACCTGTGTAGTGTTCGTTGCCCTGCGCGGCGCAGGTTAGCAGCTGCGCCATGGAGGAGCCCACCGCCTTCGAGGTGCTTCCCAAGTCCTGGGCGCACTTCTCCAGCTGCGCGGGGAAAACACGCCGCTTCAATTCAGGGTCGGACCGCCTCCGTGTTCGGACTCGAACCCTGAGCGTGAGGAGCACTGACCGTCTCTCCGGGGAGGGGCTTGAGTTGGCCGTCGATGACGGACATCTTGGCATCCTGAAGTTCGCACTTGAGCGTCTGTACGGTTTTGAGGGCCGAGTCGATCTCCAGGGGTCCGCAGGCGTCGTGAGCCTAAAGCGGTGGAGGCGGCTTTTTTTAAAATACCGTCGCGCTTCCTGTCGCCGTGAGCGTTTGTCCGGAGGAGGTACCTTCTGGGTGGCTGTCCTCAGCTCCGCCAGGCAGGTGGCCAGGTTCTTGGCACACTGCCCCAGTTGCATCGCGGCGGCCTGGTCGGTCACCGTAGGAACCGCTGACTTCGCAGACGCCACCATCTTACTACCGGGCTGATGGATTTGAGAAATTCTGATCAATTCACGAGCACCGGGGACGCAGCATCACATGGGACCGATCGGGGAAAGGACGGACCTGCAAGAAGCTCTGGCTGGCCATGATGAGGGCGAGCTGGGCGCCCAGCTCCTCCGGCTGGGCCTGGCTGCTTCTCATGCCTTGCACCAACTGGGGGATGCTTTCCGCCACCGCCTGCGTGTACGCGCAGTCATGACGGACGATGGAATTCAGACACCCGTTGACACTATGCAAGGTTGGCGCCACTGACAAGTACCGGAGGTCGTACCTTGCAGCTGTGGACCAACTGTTGGTGCGAGACCGTGTTCTTGTTGGACGCGGCGGCGTTCTGGGCGGCCGCGATCGTCTGGGTGGCGGCCGCGGCGGCCTGCTTCGCCGCCATCTGCTCGGGAGACACAAGCGGGGAACGCGTTTGCTCTGCGCCGTATGCTTTGCACTTCCTGTCTTGGACGCGGGCTGTTTTGACTAAACCGCAGGGGGTCACCAGCCCCAAATTATCGTGATTACGCATGATGTCCCGGTGCTTCTCCTGTCATTGGATTTCCAGCGAGACAACAACCTTCGTCACAATGAGATTAGCTGATACACGATACATTTGCAAGGACATTAGCGTGACTGCCGTGTGAGCGGGAGACAGATAAGGCTACATCGCTAATAGCGGGAGCGGAGAGGGTCCGGTCATTAGGGCTAACTAATATCACGGGCTAAACATTGATTTTTTTTTACGCGGAGACAGGTCATTCACGGCACTAATGGGATTTATAGTTCACTGCTGTTGGCAAGGCGACAAACAGATTTCCTAAACAGGCTGTATTGGCACAAATAAGCCATGACGCATTTCGTTACTGGTGTTCCTTTGTATAAACTCGCCATTAATCCATTTATCTGTTTGCGGGAAAGAATCATATTTCCTTCTCATTTTGTCCACTTATATCTGACGAAATGTGAACTGGAAAATCCAGCGCGCCGGCGGGTGAATCGCTGGATCCGCCGCCGCGTTTCGCGCGTGACGACGGCGGCGGCGGCAGTCGTCGCGTTTTCGAGAAAAGCATCTCTGAAGAGCTGAGAGCATCGGGCGGGGGAGCTGGAGAGGGGAGGCCGCGGCTGTGTCAAAAACTCTACAGTGGAGGGAAGCGTGGGCGCACCTCAACTCCCAACTTGGATCTTTTGTCGGGCGCGACCTGATCGCGTTGGAACCAGCGTCGGCACCAGGATGGGCATGATACCCGTGCAGGACAGATATAGTAAAAAATCCCTGTTTGGTTTTCTCCAAGCAGCTGTGGGGATCACGTGACCCACCTCCAGCCTGTTGACAAGTTTCTTCTTTATGGCGTTCTGGGCCGCGGCGTTGGTGGCGACGCGCAGGCCCTCCGCCGCTTCCCTGAGCCTCTGCTGCTGGTCCTCGTTCTCCGGGTAGGCAGCCGCCCCCTGAGCGCGCGCACACACACACACACACACACACACACACACACACACACACACACAACGCCGTCAGTGAGGCAATGTAAACAAACCCAAGATCTACCTACTTTAGGTGCCGCCGGAGAGACGGTGCGATGCACTTAGTGCTCTGCCTGCTTCCTGAAACTTTCAAAAGGAAACTGCCTGCGCCAGATTTCCACTTCCTGTTTGATAATGACTCCGCCACAGATCCCAAAAAAAGGAGCAGTGTTTTAGCCGCCCGGGTGAACCGCTTTGACGACGATATCCTGCTCAACGGCTCATCAGGAGCTGCTGGCTCATGTAGAAAGTGATTCAGTAGGACATCGTACAAACACACCATACCTTCGCAGCCTCCACCATCCGAGCCGTGGCGTCGGCCAGAAGCTTGGCCGCCGCCAGAAGCTTCTTGGAGTTGTCCACGTCCACCTCGGCCTCCGCGTCTGATCTCATGGCGTTGACCAAGTCGGAGGTGGCCTGGGCCAGGACCCGCGCCTGGCGCACCATCTCGCCTGCTCAGAAACACACGGGCGCTCAGATCGCCGCCGCTGCGCTGAAGACGGTCGCATCAGGTCGAGCGCCTGAAAGTCAAACATCTCCCCGCCGCAGTAACTTGTGCAGGAGCAGACATACAGCCGAGAGCTTCTCGTGACTCATCCCCCGCTCACATATAATAAAAAAGTCTGCCAGATATATGTTACATCTCCCAGCACTCCTGCTATAAAAAGCCGTGTTTCCCAAACGCCCACCTCCAGCTGGAAATAACTCCCCCGCTCATGTCTGCGTGGAACATCTAAGAATTTTATAACCTACATCTCATGGCTGCGGGAATCAACAGATACCTTTCCCGCGTGATTCTTTTCCGCTCTTCTTTGAATAGTTAAATATAAAGATGGACACACTGTCCTTGCTGGAAGGCTGAGGCCGGGTGTTCTGTTTAATTTTCAAAGCTTCCCTTCAGCTAAGTGAGCCCAGACCGGAAAAGGTATGCGGGAAATAACAAGAAGTGATCGGCTCTGAGCACCGGGATCATGATTTTGTGAGAAGATCGACGAGACCTTCACGGTCGGAAATCCGCCGACAACCTCCCCCTTGCTTCTGACTCTGGTTTCCCTCACCTTCCTCCTCCTGCTGGACCTAAGCGCCCCTTTTGTCACCATCGACCACTCCATCCTCCTCAACCGTCCAACCGTGGTCCCCGCTTTGTCTTCGGCAACAACTGTAGGCCCCGCGCCACCTCAGTGTCCCGCGGTATCCCCTCAAGGTTGGACGTTCTTCATTAGCTGCTTTCACACTGTGCGAAATTTTTGCAGTTCCTCGAGCCTATTCAGGAACTCGGCTGTTTTTTGGGACAGAAAAGGCACCAGGGCCTCAATTCCTACGACCATTTCGGCTCCAACTCCATACAAACCATGTGATTTAGGTGCTTGGTCATTTGTGGAACTCATAAGCCATGGCAATTACCAGATACTTTAAGCGGGGTGACATTTTTAAGAACTATCACGGTCACTGCTCAGCTTTTTTCCCGCGACAAAATGGACAGAGCCGGCGAGAAATGGACGACAAAGAGGTCCGAGCTTTTCTGGCCTCGTTAGCTACTGGCAGGGTTCTTTACTCTTCAACCCATCTGAGGGAACGTGAATGCCAGGGCAGCTTTGCTCTCCATGTTGTCCATGGCTGCAAAACTTTCAAAAACCATGCTGGGCCGACTGCAACTCCTAGGGACACCAGACTGGAGCAATTGAGCGCGGAGGCGAAAGGCTAAGCAGCAAGAGGAAGCGCTGTTCGAGGAGGCGGGAGGCAGAAGACAGGCAGCAAGCTGGTCTGCTAGCAAAGCTAAATGCTAGCAGGCCGCCGACCCTAACACTCTTCCTGGGGAATGTCGGTGCTCTCAACAAGATGTACTTACTTTGCCTGAGGCTTGAGGTTTACCGTGAGATGAGGAACTTTGCAGTACTCTGCCTGATGGAAACCTGACTCAACAACAACATGCTGGCCTCAGCCTTCCAAAACAACGGCCTGAAGCGCTTCTGTGCGGACAGAAGTCAGCTATCGGGGAGGACCCGAGGAGTCCTTGTGAAAGATTAATCCCTGCAAAGCGGCCGCCCCGGACAATGTCCCGGGGCTGGTTGAGGGAGGTGTTGACAGACATCCTACAACATCTCCCTCATTCAGGCTGCCGTCCCCGCCAGCAAGAAGACATCCATCATCATCCCGGTTCCCAAATTTTCCACGATGACCAGCCTGAGCGAGCCGGTCGCCCTCACCCGGATGGTCACGAAACGCCTCGAACGGCTGGACACGGCCCACATCAAGTACAACATCAATGTCACCACGGACCCCTACTAGTGCGCATACCGACAGAACTGCTCCACTGTGCCATGGTTCTCAGTGCTTTTTCTGGTGGGTCTACCTTGTCAGCTGATTTGGTCCACATGGAAGCACAGCTGCTGCCCATGCGGGCCAGTCTCACTAGTTGCCAGGTTGTTTCTTTCCCATCCCAGAGGACATGTACCCTGCTTGCCATAGGAGACCTCCCAGGGGTCTCCCTTTTGACTTCCCGGATCGGACCCTGTCTTTACCCAGTTCTACTTTCGGACTTCGAGAACCCCCGTGCTCTCTCTCCTGCTCCGCCTGTTCCCTTGAATTGTTCGCCTGCTACTGACTACAGACACTCGCCCTGTCTGTGTGGAGTTGATGTCATGGTCTTGCAATACACCCCCATGAAGCACTGATGATGGCATCTCGTCATTGGTCCACACAGCCCTCACCCACTTGGACAGCAAGGATTCTTACGTTCTTACTCTTCATTGACTGCACATATGCATTTAACACCATCATCCCACACACCCTGGTGCAGGAACTGCACACACTCAGAGAGAAACCCTCCATCTGCAACCGGCAGCTGGGCTTCCCGACAAACAGACCGCGAGCGGTCAGGATCCGCAATATCTCCTCCTCCCCCACCGCCCTCAGCACTGGCTCTCCTCAGGGCTGTGTCCTGTTCAACTTGCTGATTTATGACTGCTCCCCTCGGAACTCGAGCTGTTGCGGATGACACAGCAGCAGTGGGATGCATCAAGAACAACGATGAGTCCGAATATCGAGGGGAGGTGGAACACCTGGAGTGCCGGTGCAGAGAAAAACAACCTCTGAATCCACAAAGGAGATGACTGTGGACTTCAGGAGACGCCAACCCTCCGTCCAGACCTACAGATGTGTGGTGGAGAGCGTCCTCTGCTCCTGCATCGCTGTGGGCTACGGCAGCTTCTCCATGCCGGACGAGAAGGCTCTCCGCAGGGTGGTTAAAGCTGCACAGAGGATTGTTGGGAGGTGCCTTCCCACCACCACGGACATCTCCGTCACCAGATGCAGAAAGAGGGCCAACCACATCACGAAGGACCCCATTTTTGTATATTTCGTTCTCAGGGTTTGTTATGGTCTACCCGTATCGCTGCTGCTGGCAGTCTACCGGAGGTCCGGAAAACAATTTTCGTTCCATTCCGTCAGAGTGGAATGACAATAAAAAATCCTTCATCCTTGAATCCATGTCGTCGAGTGGAAAACTAAACGGTTCCCCCGGAGAAGGGTAGCTTCTGGAACCCGATTCCAGTGGACAGTTCTTCGAACTGTTCTGTCAAGAAAGAGGCATTCGTTCACCATCTACCCCTTGGACACGTTATTCGCTGCCATGAACTTCCGATATCACTTCGGTTTTGCCGATGACACATAACTTTACATCTCAACCAAATCATCCGTGACATCCAAACCTGGACGGACAAGAACTTCTAGGAACCTAAATGCAAACAAGCCAGAACTCATCATCACTCAACCAGAGTCTCTCCTCACTTCTGTCCAGGGCTTTTTCCTCCTCCCTGGTGGACACAACATTACTCCCTCCCCTTCAGGGCTGAACCTTGGCATCCTAATGGCCTTCGCCCTTTCCAGTAACACCACCAGGGCTTCATTCTTCCACCATGAAACATCACCTTTGCACCTCCCTCTCCCATTCCGCTGCAGTAATGCTCATTCAGGCCCTCATAAGCTCCAGACTTGACCACCACAATAGCCCTCTTCTATGGCCTTCCCTCGACTGACCTCCGAAAACTGCAAGATATAAAAAAGTCACATCGACCCCATTCTCCAATTGCTCCACTGCCTCCCTGTCTGTCATTGCATACATCACAAACTCCCCCTCCTCATCTCAGAAAGCCCTGAATAACCTTGCCCCTCCTCACTGACCTTCTCCGCAGCCATTCACCCTCCCTCCGTCTTCGATCCGCCGACTCCAACCTCCTGACCTCCAGTCACCAAATCAAAGCACTAAATCGTGGGGGACCGAGCTTTACCGCAGCTGCCACCACCCCTCCGGAGCTCCCTGCACCGCACATCTGGAACCTAGCTAGGATTTGTTACCAAAAGCCACCTCCGTCGGTCTTTCCTACGTAACTTTTATCGTCTCATCTTCTTCTTGTTAATGCAAATCAAGTCTAGTTGATCATTTTTCACTGCTAAGTTGTAGCCTTTCTGAACAGCTAGCCAAATCCATACCACCCGTCCAGCTTCACACACGCACCGGCGTCGCCCATGGAGGTGAAGATGTTTTCTGTCACGTTCATGATGGTGTCGGTGGCCTGGTCGTAGCGCCCGATGGGCTCCCCGCAGCTGGCGTAGTGGCGGACGTGCTGCAGCAGGTCGCTGAGAGCCTGGCTGACGACGCCGGCCGCCGACCCCACTTGCTTCAGCTGCTCGCCGCTGTCGCTGGCCGAGCAGCAGGCCTTGACGCAGGTTTCCACGGAGCGGTCCACCAGCTTCCCGGCCTCCACGAGCTGCTCCTGGCACACCGGGGAGCTGATGGTCGGGCTCACCACCTTCAGGCGTTGGCAGGAAAAGGCGGAAGAGTTGGAAACGGCGGTGACATTTGACAGGGAACATCCAGTCGTCCTTTAACCGGCCTCATCAAATGAGCCGCTCGGGCGATTTCCTGCAGGTCGCTTTGTCCTCTACCTATTTGGCTGTCGCTATTATTAAGCCTCACCTTGGTGCAGGCCACCAGCTGGGAGGTGGACAGGGCACACTGAGTGGCAGCTGCGATCACTCGATTCTGCAGCACGGTGTCCTCGGCCACCTGGGCCACATTCTTGGCCTTCAGGACCAACATGGCAGCTGCGTTGGCCACGGCTTTGGCCAGATTCATCAGGGTGTCCTGCAACATATTCATCAATGTCCTTCAACCGCGACGCAGCGTGACTGCGCCGGAGCGAAGGGGAGCGGGGGAGGAAATGCCCGCGCTCACATGACGCGACGAGACGATTCGCAATATCATCTTTTTAGAGGGCATTAAATGAATTTTGTTCATGAACAAAAAGTACTACTGGGACAGACCTAAAATGCTATGTTGCATGTAAAAACGAGCAGGGATGTGATGTTTCTCCTCGCTCCCCGTTGGAAACCCAGACAAATGTGCACATGACAAAAGGCTGAGGCTATTACATAACCTCCTATTCTATTTTTAAAGCAAGGAGCGAGTGAATGCGCGCCGCTTCCTGTTTGCCAGGCGGCGTCATGGCAACGGTGAAAGGGCAGCGTCCAACCTGGAATTTCTCGTCGGTCTCGCCCTCCCCCATGTGACGGAGCAGGTCCCCGCTGGCCTGTCCGATGCTTCCTGCCGCCGTCAGCACGGTCTGCCTGGACTGCGAGGGGATGACATCAACACAATCGGTGGGTCGTGGCGGCGCTCTCCCACGGGAGTCGTCAAAAAACAGAATCCCGGATCTCCCAGAAGTTCAGTGCGGTCGCCGGGGCGTCTCACCTCAGCGGCCGCGGGTTCGACCGACCTGAGCAGATCGGACACGGCCCCCGCCAGCATCCTGGCGGCGCCCATGAGCTTGTGTCCGCTGCCCACCTCGTCCTCCACCAGCGCCGCCAGCAGCTTCACCCCCTTGGACATTTCGGTGAGGTTGGAGGAGATGGTGGTGATGGCGCAGCCGACGGCCGTGTAGTCGGTTTCCGTGGGCTCGCCTGCGGAGAACGGACGGAGCGTCTCTTCGCCGGACACATCGATCTACTTTGGTGCGCAGATTCGGGTAATCCGCAGCACGGCGTGCCATACATTCCAGCACACCGGTGGCATCGACACAATCGCAGCCTTTCCGAAAGCGTTATTTTTTCCCGGTAGCCGGACGGAAAAAGCGGCCGCGTGGGAGAAAATCTTTGTTTACGCGGCGGAAGCGCGAGCGCAACCGAACATACGGCGAGGAGAGATTAAACCCCCCGCCGCCGAAATAAAAAGGCTGGCAGGTAGACGGCTGGAGTTGTGCCAGGTGCCACGGGGAGCGGGAAGGGGCACTGCCAGCGGGCGGAGCTTTGGAGCAACAGGGAACTAACAAATCCTGCCTCTATAAGGGGAGTTTGTGCTGTACACGGAGATATGGAAACAGTACCAAGGGCACGGGACGTTTCTTTTCTCCTGACCTGCGGTAAGGTTGACGACGGACGCTGTCCCCGCGGTGATGGCGTCCACCTGGGAGTGGATTTCGTGTTTGGACTCGTCCACTTTGTTCTGAACCCAGACCCTGGACGCCTGTCGTGGGCGGGGGGGAGAGAAAGCAATCGGATTTCATTGCAGCCACACAACCATTTATGGAGGCTAGTTATTTACGGGAAATGCGCGGGATTAAATGTGATGACATCCATTAGCGACAGTAACGCGAGCCGCTGAGCGGTAAACGCATGGCCGCGGTGCTCATTACATCCATCACCGCCGTATCCTTCCCGGGAGGGGAGCGAAGGGGACACGCACCAGGTCGTGGCCCAGGGGGGGCAGGTTGTCCACGTGTCCGAGGTCGGCCTGGGCCTGCTGCACCGCCTGCATGCTGCTGTTGATGGTCCCCATCAAGGCTTGCTGGGCCAGACTCTGAAGGCGACGGACAAGGGAGGAGACGTCTCGTCAGAATGAGGCCGTTTTTGAGGCCAAATGAGGCCAAATTTGCAGTGGCAGTTGGGCTTGGTTACATCGGGTCGGTTCTAGGACGAGTAGCCGACTCCACCTGCACTCAGAGGTGATGGATTTGGTGTCATATTGATTTGCTTTATTGAGTTTTAGAGTCCCGTCCTTTGTGACTTTGTGTGAGCGCTCTGAGCTGTGTTTAGCTTTCCTGCTGTAATCACCGATACATATTTACCCGCAGAAAAGATTGGTGTTTTTAGCGGTGGTTTTCCATCGTGTCGTAGTGCCTCGTCAACGTGGGCGGGGTCAATCGCAGCGCGGTGGCGCGACACTGCAATGATGTCGCTTTTTTGCGTCACTAAACACACCACCGATGGAGGACACGGAGGCGGACTTGCTCGTCGCTCTGTGGCTTCTTGTCACACAAAGCGAGAGAGGAGCTAGCCACGCTAACATGAAGCACTCTTGCGGTTTTTTTGTTTTTTTTTCAAACGCCAGGTTTGATTCTTTCTCTGGCCAATCGCAAGCCGGTAGTCTGTGGATGTCAAAGTATCGGCGAGGCTCGCTTGGAACCTCACCAAAATGCGGAACTAAAAAAAGTAAAGGGTACCAGGTACGATCCCTGATGCACACACAACAAGAACGAGAGTAGAGTTGCCCTGGTAAAGAACCAATAGCAAGGCGGAATAAATTAAACTCAGATTAGATAGGGCCTTCGGGATCATTATACCCTGAACATACCAGCGGGGGCATGTGTCCTCTGTGCATCTGCCCCGTGGTGATCTGCTGCTGGGCAGAGGGCATGGTGCCCATGTTGAAGGTGTCAGGGCCGCCGACCGACCCCGAGCGGATAATGCCCGGAAGCGCCACCGAGCCGTGCTCCACGCGGCCCACCCGGTTGAACTGCTGCTGCAGGATGGTGGACCTGTTAAAAAAAGAAAAGGGAAGGCGTAGGGGGTTCCTGAGTGACCTTGAGGTATTAAAAGGAGACAAAGGTCTTTATGCTCCCAAAACAAAGGGCTAAATCCGACAAGTGTCATTAAAAGATCAATTGATCAACATAATCGCTTGCTAATGCGCATTTCCCCTGTCTCCAAGGCTACGCAGCTAAACCACGCTCACGTGTCCGATGTCTGGGTGCCCCGTGAGTCTACTCAGTGCTACAAACGTTACTACCCACTGTTAGGTATAATTTATTCGGCGCAAATAACACATTAAAATGAAACACAATCACCAAGCTAATAACTATTCCCGTGGCGGGTAAGCAATGTCAGGAAAAAAATACAAATCCAGTGAAAAATGTCTGTTTCCTTCCCAGCTCAACAGACGCTCCCGACTCTATTGGTTAATTATGGACTAATTTGAAAGGCGGCAATTACGCTTTTATGCCGGTAAACAGAACGTGATTCAGCAGGACGGCAGGCAGCGGGAATGTGGCGCTCCGTTACGCTGGGCGCCGCTTTCACCGAGACCCCCGTTGATTTCCAGGTCCAAACCACTTTCCTGTTTCTGTGTGATGGACCGCAGACCGTTGTGGGGTCTGAGTAATGGCCGCCTGTCTCTTCGTACAGGACGTGCTTGAGAGGGTGAATAGTCGTGTGTCCTTACAGAATGTACGAATGAGACGGGACAGCTGGAGCTCGGTTGGTGGGCGTCCAACCGATCCGAAGGGTGGCGGTTTGATCCCCGGCTCTTCCTGTCTGAATGCCAAAGTGTCCTTGGGCAAGACACGAAACCCCGAGTTGCTCCAGATGGCCTGGTTAGCGCCTCGCACGGCAGCTCTGCTGGCATCGGTATCTGAGCGTCATCTAGCGCAAAGTCCTTTTTGGAAGCGCAATGTGACTAAAGTGCCTCTCCATGACATGTGAATGAAAGAGTGAACGGCCGCATGTCTCTAGATGACTTGGGAATGAGGGTGAATGGTTGCTTGTGTCTGTGAATGAGCGAGTGAATAGCTGTATGCCTCTATATGACATGAACGAGAGCGACCGGTCGTATTTCTCGATATGTGGCCCTGCGATCGACCCAAGGTGATCCCGCCTCTCGCCTAATCACTGCTGGGACCGCAGGACAGATGGTGTGGATGAATGAATGTCGCGTAGCCGTGTAGCTTCACACGGTTCAACAGCATCGATGTGAACCGTGACCGTGCACGGACAGCGTGGCAGACAGCGCATGAGGTACCGCTTACTTCTTCGGGGAAACGGATTCCTCCAGCATGGTGGATTCCTCGTCGCCCTCCAGGCCGAATCGATCCTTGCTCTGCTTCTGCGGGCGAGAGGAGCGTCAAACGGCGGCGTGGGAGCTGAGCGCGAGGAGATTTAGACCCCTGTTGTGTTAATTCACCCCGGAGCCCTCCCTGGTACTTGCCTTCTTGAGAATTATGTCGATGTAGCCGGCGATAAGCTGGGATATCTGCTCTCCTTCTGTAGTCTGGACTGAGTAGTAGCTCTCCTGATACTCGCCGAAATCCTTTGGTAAGGCGTCGGAGGAGAGAGAAGAGCTGTAATTTCACATTCGCTGACAGAAAAGTCCGGTTGAGCTGCCGCTCCGCTCCGGCACAGTCAGATTAGCGTTTTGACGGCGGACGGTCGAGATCAGTGAAAAAGGCTTTCGGATAAATAATACATTTAAAGTGCGCGTGAGCGCCGTCTTTGTCAGGAGAACAACTCCAAAAGGAGGGCGTGGGTGATCCGGATTTGGATGAACCAGACCCACCACTGACAGCTGAGGGGGGAGAGAGGGGAAACCCTACCAGGGTGAAGCTCTTGGGCGAAGCCGCCCATCTCTTGACCGTCGTCAGGGGCCACTCCTGCACCACGTCCTTGGTCTTCTCGTCCACCCGCATCACCGACTCCTTGGTGATCCCCAGCAGCCGCGGCACCAGCTTGTTCTTGCCCTTCATCTTTTCCTGTCCATTACAAAAAGCACACCTACAAGTGACTCGTACGCCGAAGACGTGTGGACGAACCAACGGGAGTTCAGCCTTTCTTTGACCGCCGCTGCCGATTTACTCGCCATCCCCCCACGGTCCCCCCCGACCTCCTCTGCCCACGGAAAACATGCTATGGCTTGTGTTCTTTCAACTCCGGACGATTGTCTCTGTCTTTCTCATAAGGGCCCAAATAGAGAACCCTGAGAATGGACTCAAATAAAAATGGCCGAAGGGTCCCGAGGTCCGAGGCACTTCCAGACAAGGACAGATAATATTATCTCGGCCTCGGGGAGGTTTTTTAACCCTCCCACCTCATTGTTTTTAGGGTGATGTCACCTGAACGCCACGACCATCAATATCGTATCCAAACAGGAAGTGGGCCGTTTGTTATCTGGAGTGCGGCAGGCGGCCGCCATGCACAGCGCACAGTTTAACCTTGCATGTGCCTGTGCGAAAACAATCTCAATAAAAGGGTGGGGGGTGGGGGTTATATTGTGCGCACCGCTACGCACAATCGCACACACTCACACACACACACACACACACACAAACGCATGTGCAAGGACTTGGAACTGGAAGGGTAACAATAAACTCCCGGGCTTCACGTCAGAAAGCGGCTCTGTGCTTCTTGCCCTCTGTTAGCGGTAAAAAGCAGCCGGCGTGAATTATTTAACGCAGCCCTGAAACCTCCATCAACGCATTTCCTCCGCGAAAAGGCGGGCGGGCGGTGGGGGTTGGGGGTGGGGCGGCGGGTGGGAGGGGGGTAGGGGGGGGGGGGGGGGGGGGGAGGGGGTGGGGGGCCCGACCCACTCTTTCCCTGA
>CAAKHD010000423.1:4149-20879 GCA_901007705.1 Fistularia tabacaria
GGGGGGGGGGGGGGGGGAGTTTCCCCCCCCCGCCCCCCTGTGCGGCTCAGGGTGGGGAAAGCCGCCCGCCGCGGCGGAACCCCCCCCCCCCCCGGAAACAGCCAGTGAGGTTGCCCTCGGAAAAAATAAGAAATCACATCTCTCTCGCGCCGCGCCGCACTGCGCCGCGCCTAATTGCTCCTGACAGATGATAATTATCACCGGGGATTTGTTATGCCCACTCATCCAATGAGATCCGGCCGTCGCCGGGAATGCCAGGCTCCCGTTCCTGGGCTGCAATTAAGGAATCAGATGGAATATGTTCTTTACCGTACGGCAATTAGCTTTGACCTTTAAAATTCAAAGGTCGTGCATTAAGATGTTATCAATTATGTGGATTAAGTCCATAAATGTTACTATGACAGCGCTTTCATCTGTGAAGGCAATGTTAATTACAGCCACGGATGGAGAGCGGGGAGGATACCATCTAAACATATTTCATTTTCATTCATAGCTTTTGTTGGCGCGGAGCGGAGCCATGAAATCCGCTCCGGACCTCCAAGTGGAAGCGGTTTGTTTTGAACTCGAACGTGTCGTAAGACGATGAGATACTGTTCCGCCCTCTGTCAGCAGGAAGGAAATAACACGAGTGATGTTTGCAGATGACGTTGTGGTCTGCAGTGAGAGCAGGGAGCAGCTGGAGGAATGTCCAGAGAAGTGGAGGTATACTCTGGGTCGAAGGTTAGATGTGCGGATGAGTTCCCTAGTGGAACAGTGAGGCTACAGGGAGTGGAGATGAAGAAGGTGGAGTGTTTGAAGTACTGAGGATCAACAAGTAGGTGGAGAAATGTGTGAAAGCGTGTGTGGAGGAAAGTGTCAGGTGTTATAAAAGTGTATGAAAGGAAAAATGTTGGAGACGGAGATGATAGCAGCCATGGTGTCTGGACACCGAGGAGTAGACTGAAGGCAGAGCAGAAGGCAGCAGAGGTGGAGATGATGAGCTTCTCTCTGGGAGGAGGAGGATGGTTTGGACATGGACAGAGGAGGGATGGAGAAGATCTGGGGAGAAGGACGCTGAGGTTGTAGGTCTAAAGGAAGACCAGAGAGGAGGTTTATGGATGGAGGGGAGGAGGACAGGAAGTAAGAAGAAGACTCAAAGGAATTGCAATTACAGGCCGGAAGCATTTTGTAGTCCCATTGTTCATCAGTTTCCAGATACGTATCCATCCATCCATCCATCCATCTTCCGCCGCTTATCCATAATCGGGTTGCGGGAGCAGCAGCTGGGGCAGGAAGGCCCAGACTTCCCTCTCCCCGGCCACATGGTCCAGCTCTTCTGGGGGGACCCCAAGGGGCTACCAGGCCAGCCTAGAGACATAGTTTCTCCAGCGTGTCCTGGGTCTTCCCCGTGGCCTCCTCCCAGATGGACATGTCCAGAATACCTTCCCTGGGAGGCGTCCAGGAGGCATCCAGACCAGATGCCCGAGCAACCTCATCTGACTCCTCTCCGAGCAACCTCATCTGACTCCTCTCTATGTGGATGGGCGAACTTCTCACCCTATCTCTTAAGGGAGAGTCCGGCCACCCTGCGGAGAAAACTCATTTCAGTTGCTTGTACCCGCGATCTCATTCTTTCGGTTACTACCTCCAGCTGGTGAGCATACGTGCGGTTAGGAATGTCTGATCGACTGGTAAATTAAGAGCTTCGCCTCGCAGCTCAGCTCCCTCTTCACCACGACAGAGTGGTACAGAGTCCGCATCACTGCTGGCGCTGCACCGATCCACCTGTCGATCTCCCGCTCCTTCCTTCCCTCACTCGTGAACAAGACCCCCAGATACTTAAACTCTTCCACTTGGAGCACTGGTCCACAGTGTTGTCGGAGCACTGCTTCCCCCCGCTGAGACGCCGGATGGTGGACCAGAATCTCCTCGAAGCCCACCTGAAGTTGTTCTCCATGGTCTCCTCCAACACCTGAGTTCTTGCCTCGGCAACTGCCGAAGCCACATGCCGCTTGGCCTGCCGGTACCTGTCAGCTGCCTCCGGAGTCCCATCAAGCCAACAAAGCCTGATAGGACTCCTTCAGTTTGACAACATCCCTCACTGCTGGGGTCTACCAGCGGGTTCGAGGGTTTCCGCCCCGACAGGCGCCCGCCGCCTTACGGCCGCAACTCCAGACTACCGCCTCGACAAAGGAAGCGCGGAACATGGCCAATTTGGACGCAGTGTCCTGTGCCTCCCTCGGGACGTGGTTGTAGCTCTGCAGTAAGTGGGAGTTGAAACTCCTTCTGACAGGGGACTCTACCAGGCGTTCCCAGCAGACCCTCATGTTACATTTGGGTCTGCCAGGTCTGACCGGCATCCTCCCCACCATTGGAGCCAACTCACCACCAGGTAGTGATCAGTTGACAGCTCCACCCCTCTCTTCACCCGAGTGTCCAGGACATGCGGCCACAAGTCCGATGAGCCGACCACAAGGTCGATCAATGAACTGTAGCCTAAGGTGTGTTGGTGCCAAGTGCACATATGGACACCTTTAAGCCTGAACATGGTGTTTGTTATGGACAATCCGTAACGAGCACAGAAGTCCAATAACTAAACACCACTCGGGTTTAGATCGGGGGGCCATTCCTCCCAATCACACCCTTCTAAGTTGCACTGTCGTTGCCCACGTGAGTGTTGAAGTCTCCCAGTAGAACGAGGGAGTCCCCAGAAGGAGTGCTCTCTAGCAGGCCCCATCGGAACCCCAAGAAGGGTGGGTATACTGAGCTGCTGCTGGGTGCATTGCCACAAACAACAGTCAGAACCTTTCCCCCCACCTGAAGGCGGTGGGAGGCTACCCTCTCATCCACCGGATTGAACCCCAAACATGCAGGCGCTGAGACGGGGGGGCAATCAATATGCCCACCCCTGTCCAGCGCCGCTCACCGGGGTGGCCCAGGGGAAGAGGGACCCATGTTGTCCCCTAGGGCTGTACCCGACCGAGCCCCATGGGTACAGGCCCGGCCACCAGGCGCTCGCCATTGAGCCCCACCCTTGGCTTGAGGGGGGGGCCACAGTGACCCACGTCCGGTCAGGAGAGAACTCGGTCCACGGTTATTTATCTTCACGGGAGTCTTCTGAGCCGCGTTTTTTCTGGCCCCTCCTCAGGGACCTGTTTGCCTTGGGTGACCCTTCCACGCATAACCCTCCACCACAATAAGGTGGCAGCTCAAGAAATACATATATAAAATATATAAATACATATGCATCCATCAGTTTCCAAATATCTATCCATCCATCCATCTATTTTGATAGCATGATAGGCTAATGAGACAATGCTGGAAACTTACAGATGGAGGTAAAACATAAAAAAACATGGTGTTCTTTATGCGTGATGGCGTTTGAGTATCACAGGAACACCTTTGTCCTCTGTTAGCATCTCCCCGCTAATCCTATTGGAGCCAGAACGCGGTTGGTAATGTTAGCTTTACAGAAGAAGCTAGCAGCCCTGCTAATACAAGGAGATAGAGCATCCCCAGTCAACACTGGACGAGGTGTCGGGGTTCAAATCCAGAAACAAAATGTCCAAGTCCATGTTGGATAAATCGACCGATCCGCCGGCAAGATGGATCGCGAGGAGACAATGTCATAACAAACCCAGCAGCTGTAGGAGGATGGAAGGAAGAAAAAAAAGGTCACGGTGAAGAGACACACACCTATTGGCTTGTTTTACACTGACTGTTAAATAAACACGATTTAGAAGTTTAAGCTCATGTTTATTCATGTATCACACAAACTTATCTTTAGTTTTATCCTTCAGGCAAATATTGAAATGTGATTAAAATGTGATGGATTTGGATTAATTCATTACAAAGTCTCTAATTACTTTGATTTTCGATTTGTGTCCAACATTCCTTTTAAATATGTATATGACAAAAGATATTTCAGACACATTTTTTTTTTGTCACACCTGAACAGGGACAAATGCGAAAATCAGTATTCATATAAAATACAAAACTGATGTCTCGGGTTTCGAGCCGAGGCTAATTTGCAGCGGCTGTCCGTGATTGAGGCCTTCACCATTAAAACGAAGCGAAGTTACAACAGTGCGATAATGTTAAAATGCTAAATATATCAAAATAGAGGAGGGCAGGAGGCTAAAGCAGTGCAATAGTACATGAGAGTTGGGTTCCTGCGACTGTGAATCGTGACTGTCTGGATGTTGTTCTTCAGTCACTACTTGAAGTATTGAAAAATATCATGGCTTGGACTGTTGTGCTGCCTTCAGGAGCATCCGGTTCCGATCAGGCTGAAACGGTTTCATATGGTTCAACGCAGTTTCGTCAAACTTGAATTTCAATGCGAAAATAAACCCCCCAAAATATACAACCGGTCACCCGATCCACGTCGGCCTTGTCAATCTTTATGTTTCTCTTTCAGGCACATCGCCACTTTCTTAAAACTCAAAGTCTACACACAGTCGTTCCACTGCCACCTGAGCACTTTTTGCTGACACGTAAACAATGGTGTCGTCGGCAAACTGTGCATGAGGCAGTCGCCCCTTTTTTGCAGCTGTTAATTCGTATACATACTGACAGGGAAAGGGCCCAAGATTGAACCTCATGGAATTCCCATTTGACGGGTGACAGGGTAGAATGAGATATAACCCATTGCTTTTTTGGCTCAAAATAGGACTAAAACCAAGTGTTTCATCAGAGAAATTATGTACTTTGAGCTTATTTTGGGGAATTTCATGGTGGGCAGTGTCAAAGGCTTTTCTCAAGTCTAAGAATACTTCCGCCACTGCATTTGCTTCATCTAGAAAACCCTTTTATAGCGTCTATGAGATCACAATTTGCTTACTCTGAGCACCCTGCTCTGAAACCGAGCCACTTCGATGGCTGCTTTCTATGTAATCAACAAGTTTGTTTAGCGACCGTCTCCTCAAGAACCTTTGAGATCACGGGGAAGATGGAAATTGGTCTGTAATTGGACACCAGGTCAGGTGCTCCAGACTTGAATTGGAGTCATAATTGCCTTTTTCCAGGGCTGAGGAGACTCATTTTCTCTAATAGATGAGTTAACCACATGTGTCACTGGAGAATGAAACTATTTTTTGAAAAGAAAAGGTATATCTTATCTATAAGACATACCCATCCATATTAGTCATGACTTACATGTTTTTTGGGGTGGAATTTTGGCATTCATTTTCTCATCATCACAAAATGTCACATTTATGTCTAATAGGACAAGCAAGGTCAAAATACTAAACATGTATTTGATATTTCGTCTTTCTCATCGTTATTTTATCTTCAGTTATTGGTATCGAGAACAGTTTTTTGGTTCGCAGATCCTTATGAGCTTGGGGGGGAAAAACTTTCCACGGATTTTGGCGTCGACGACGCATAAACAAGTAAACTAATGCAGCACCCAATTATTACTCCTCATCACTGGTTTCACAGAGGTATGAATGATTTTTAATGGTAGCAGATCATTGATTTTACAATTGGCAACAGATTTAGCTTTTATTTTCATACCCAGAAGAGAACCACGACTAGATCTCTTGTTGGTCTCTGCATTGACGTTTCATTATTCATTATATATTCATCCAAGCATCTTCTAACGCTTATCTGGGAGGAGTTTGTGGAGGCAGCAGCCGAAGCAGAGAGGCCCAGACCTCCCTCTCCCCGGACACTTGGTCCAGCTCTTCTCAGGCCAGCCTAGAGACAGAGTCCCTCCAACGTGTCCTGGGTCTTCCCGGGGGCCTCTTCCCGGTTGGGTACACCCGGAACACCTCACCAGGGAGACATCAGGAAGCGTCCTGACAAGGTGCCTGAGCCACCTCATTTGGCTCCTCTCCACGTGGAGGAGCAGAGACTCTGCTCTGAGCCCCTCCCAGATGGGCGAGCTCCTCATCCTATCTCAAAGGGAGAGTCTGCAGAAAAAGCTCCTTCAGCCGCTTGACCTAGTTCTTTCGGTCACGACCTTCAGTTCGGGACCAAAGGTGAGGGGAGGAATGTAGACCCACCAGTAGCCTTTCGGCTCAGCTCCTTCCTCAGCAGGACAGACCGCTGCAGAGTCTGCATCACCGCCGACGCCGCACCGATCCTCCTGTCCATCTCCTGTTCTATCCTTCCCTCGCTCATGTATAAGACCCCCGAGACACTTGAAATTCTCCACTCGGGGCAGGACCTCCTTCCCGACCCGGAGTGGGCACTCCACCCATTTCCGATTGAGAACCATGGCCTCCGATTTGCTGGATTTGCTGATCCTCATCCCGACCGCTTCACATTAGGCTGCGAACCAGCTGGAGATTACCGTCCGATTAAGCTAACAGAACCACAATTCGCAGAAAGCAGAAACCCATCCTGGGGTCACCAAAGGGGATCCCCTCGACACCCTGGCTGCAGGCAGAAATTCTGTCCATAAGTGAACAGAGTGGTTGACAAAGGGCAACCCTCACCAGAAACAAGTCTGACTTGAATCATAAAAGCAACGTGAAGGCCCTTCCCCGTGGGCCGAATGCCTTCTCCACATCCACAAAACACATGTAGACTGGTTGAGCAAACTCCCATGCGCCCTCGAAGACGCTGCCAAGGGTTCAGAGCTGGTCTACCGCTCCACGGCCGGCACGACTACCACATTGCTCCTCCTGGAGATTTCAACCACCCGTCAGACCTTCCTCTCCAGCACCCCTGGGTAGACTTTTCCATGGAGGCTCATTACATATTCATTATGCAGTATACATCATTTATGTATTAGTCTGGACAGGCTTTAGTGATTATCTGTAGGATGTAGACCATGTGGTCATTGGCCATTGGCCATTGGCCGCCTTAAAGATCATTCATGCTCTAAGTGAAATAGGCATTTGGAGCCTTCTGTCTGTCTTCTGCGTTTATTTCCTGTGTAATTGCCTACGTTCTCAAGGAGCTCACGTGTAGCCAAACTCAGCGAATGTAGCGATACAACCGGACGTCGTGGTGGGGTCAGTGTTGCGATGTATGCTCAGGTGCGACCAGCGAAAGCAACAGAGAAGAAGAAGGCAACCTAGCATCGATACAACCATGGGTGAAGAATTCTTCAATGGCGTCACCGATCGCCGCCATCTGCTGCGCTGCCTCTTTCTTAGAATGGACATTATTATTGACTAAAGCGGAGCTTGAGAGTGAACTCTCGTGGACATATGGCTTGTTCACAACCATGGTGACATCGATCAAGCATGGGAAATATGCGCGCAGTGACGTTTGACAACGTCCGAGGCGGACGTAACCGCGAACGTGCGGTGCATGAGCGTAAATGACCGGTCTGGGCACCATTGCCAATGCTGCACAAATCATGCTAGGACATGCAAACGGTGCAGTTCAACATGAGAGAGGGCTTTTTACATCGTTGTTTTAGCCCAAAGTACTTTTATACTGACTCATAATGTGAAATTAAATGCGTGTATTTGACAGTAACAGTGTGCTCTGTTGACAGTGTTCTCTTGTTTACCTTCTTCTCTGCGCCAGAATGGAACAGTGCAGTGCGAGGCGATCTCCTGCCCTCCCCCTCAGTGCCCGGCGGGCACGGCGCCCGCCTATGTGAAGGGTGCCTGTTGCAAGGAGTGCCAGCGTGAGTGGAGTACCCTTAACCCCGCCGGCCTCCCACACTCACACAATCACGGACACGATTTTCCCACAAACGCACACAGTCAAGCAAAACAGCCCCCACCACCAGATTTAGAGCTCATATCACGCCTCCACAAGGCCTGCCTGACAATTGACCGGGCCTCAGCTGTGTTGCTAAGCTACCTCCTAACATGCCTCCTGAGATGGGTCCGTCCTCTTGCATATACATGGGCCGATCAGTGATTCACCAGAACACTTCAAAACACAGATGGCCACAAGTCACACATGCAAAACTTGTTCCTGCCATGTTGACATGTTGGGAAGAAACGAGAGTATGTTTCATGCGTGGACGTACAGCGAAATCACTAACGTCGTCGTCGTAAATGCCCTTTTTTACATATCTATGTCTTGATCACTGATCTGTTCTCGCTGGATAAATAATTCCGTTTAATCGCGCATCTGCATAGAGTGTCTGGTTTTTCCGCCAGCGCGAGTCTGAGTTCGGCAATGAACTCTTATTAGCCCCCTCAACACACACTCACTCTCATATTCTCTCAATTCCCCTCTCAATAAAAGGGGATTTTGGAGGATATTAGCTTTTCCTCACCCCCGTATTCTTCCGATATTAACCCAAATTAAACTTAAATAGATGCGATTTGCTTTATTTTGCCGGAGACAAGGGTTGCCCGTCAGTGCGCAACTGAATGTTTTTTTTCTTTTTTTTCGCTTTCAAGCGGGAGGGTTGCAAATGTACATGATTTATTTTTCCAAAGAGCAGACTACACAATGTTCTGCACGTCTACCTCAGCATTTTCCGCAGCTCCCACCCAGCGCTGCTCCCGGTCTCACGCTACCCAAATAATAGATAAGCTGCAAATAATTGGCATGATTAAACCCGTATCAGCAAGAAAAACTGTTTATTCCTGGATATTAATCAGCTTGCATCCTCGGTGCGGACCCGAGGGTTTCAAGCATGACTCCAAATCTGCCTGTGTTTTACACAAATATAAACCCCGTAACAGGTAATCCCCTTTCAACTCCCCCAGCACTCAGTTATCGCCACAAAGTAGACAAACAGGGAGCTACTTATGTATGCTCTAGCTGTGGATGGACTGGTGCCCCAGTACTATCTGGCAGTTGGAGCCCTTTTTTTTTTTTTTTTTTTTTGACGCCGGCTTGATAGCCTGACCTGTTGTGTCGATCGCTCCTCCTCCTGTTCCTCATTTCAACGGATCTTTAGACCGGCCACGGACTCGTTGCCCATGTGATTCTTAAAGCGACACCCACAAGTTTGCGAAAAGTCCGTGTTTTCACTGTTTTCCGTGTTTTCTGCGACAGCAATGCCAGAGTGTGTGATTTCTTTGGGATGCAAAAAAAACGTCAACAACCACAGAGAAACATTCAAAAATGCTTTGTGACGCAAGTTCCACGGTTTTATTGATATATTTATTTATTGAATAGAAGGATTCAGGAAGATCCGAGCATCTTGAAACACCGTAAGCCCAAGCACTCTGACCACGAGGTTGCAAGGCCTCTCCTGGATTAGGGACGCTGTCGCATCCTCCTGGGCTAAGGTGGCTTGGTTGGGCAACACCCTTCCACGCAACACGGAGCTGCTGGCCTGCAGGTGTTGCAGATCCTGCGGTGCTTATCCAGAGCTAGAGCTGGAGCTACGCCATAAAGAGTTGGATTCACCATCGCAATTTTTTCGTTCTGGAATAGACCTATTTTCTTCTAAAGTTGCCCAGGGAGGAAGGCAGGATCAGGGATACTCGCCGCATCCACCGGCTGAGTGAACGACAGTGAAGGAAATATTCCAGCCTTCTTGGAATCTCTTGGTGGTGTCCTGGATGGGTCACCACCCCTGGAGTCCATACTTCTCAGGGACGCATCCATGACCACAAGGACAGCGATGGACACAGGTGGAGGAGAGCGCTGGGGAGTAAGGTCCTTGCCATTGGACTTCTGTGCAATGCAACAATTGTTTGTTCACAAGTGTACATGGTACCAGAGCACGTTGAGCCAAACACCGATGATCCATGTTGCAGAGGACTTTCTCCGGCATTTCAAGTCTTCCATGTTAAGGTCAGTGCTGTGTACAAGAAGCCAGCAGTGAAGAAAGTGGTCAGGGTGAACAAGAAGACCTTTGGGTGTGGTTGGCCCGGAGGTCTGTTGACAATGCTTGGACTGCATGGGCTGCACCTGCTGCTGGTGGCTACATCAAAAACACCGCGGAGAAGGATTTTTATCGGTGGGATAAACATTTGTGAACCCGAGTGACACGCTCCTCTCAGAGGAAACACGGCCGGAAGTCCTTGGCGAGTCTTCTTCCTAATGCCTTGTGGAAATTGCTAACGTAGTCAAGAAGATCAACCTCCTTGGGAAAGCTCACTATCTGACACTGAAGAGGACATTGTCCAACTTCAGAACCTCTTTCTTCAGGAGGAGCAATAAAGATCGGACACGAATCATCATTCTACGATGCTACTAGCACAGACGATTCAATGGATACGAAGTCAATTGCATTCTTGAGCTTTTGGACAAGGACATCGTATAACAGTCAAATCCAAAGGCCAGATGAGATAAGAAAAGGGCAGGAAAATGATCAAGCGCCACTTGGTCAGGTGGTTCTGACGTCCAATAGCACGATAGATCTGTAGGACTTACAACAAAATAAAATGTATGAGATTTTTGTCCACACATGCATGCAGTGGCGGATGTGGTCTCCGTATACGCGCTGCATAATGCTGTTTAACCTCAATGTATATTTGCTGAAATTGTGTCTGTCTCCTACCAGCTGTCTGCCTGTTTGGTGGGAGAGAACTGGTGGAGGGTGATCAGAAGGCTGTGCGCGATACGTCTGGCAGGTGCCTGCTGTTTGAATGCCGGGTATGTCAAAACACGCACTCACTCACACACACACACACACACACACACACGGGTGTAGAGAGCACCCCCACACATGTATTGAATATTATTTTATCAAAGTGCTCTGCAGAGAGAGACACCGCTATAAATCCTCAACATCATTAATTCCCATTGTGGCAGCTCAGGATGTAGTCATAGCTACCTTGTTCTGGCCCGCAGATAAATCAAACCTTAGCGTTCGGCGGCGCGCTTCTGCAGCATTCCAGCGAACTGGCTTGTCGTCGTCGTCTTTGAGCTTCAAAGTAATTGGCCAAGCCTGACAAATTGTCATTTACATTAGGAGCCAGACGCGGCCCCGCTGTCAATCACCCCGTGCCATTATTCAATATTAACCATTCGATTACTTCGAGGTCCCCGATGATGCGAAGTCCCGTTATCCAGAGCTTTTGTCTGTTTTGCGCACCAGATGGGTCCCCGGGTGCACTTTCGGGGGCCCGATCCTCTTAACGGCACCAAGCCAGGCAATCCCCGATCAATCACAGAAAAGCGATTCAAAGTTTTTAATCGCCGGACTCAATCTTAACACCTCATTTCCCATCGCTAATGCCGCGTAGCCGCAGCCTTAGACAGCTGTCTCGCCTGCTTGCCCGCACGTTGCCCATCTGCAGTCCCAGTTAACCGACTGCCAGGCCCGGGCAGATCAAAGAATCGGGGACGGGGAGCGCTGTCAGTCAGTCCACTCTTGCGGACCTCTTCGGGCTTCCGCTGACAGACGCTTGTCATGCTTCCGATCTGCTGTACGCCTGCTGGCCGCGTAGGAGTGCAACTGTGGGGTGCTGGGTAGCGCGAAGTAGGCGACGCAGCCCGTTGGCTGTTTTAGGGGAAACACAACGAAATGTGCCTTCTATCGCGACCAGTCCAGAGCGGCGTGAAAAGGGTAATAGGCTCTCCGGGACCTGGTTGCATGAAAGTCACAAAAGGGGGCGAATGAACAGCCGCTCCACGCTGCAAGGGAAAGGACATGAAAGAACACGCTTCACTTCAAATGGTTAAAATGCGGTTGTTGGTGAAAGGTGGTTTTCTGGCCATTTATTCTCAAAAGTAGGTTATTTCTTCTGGAAGTCACTGGAGTTCACCTGCTTTGGAGGAGGAAAAGAACAAGCCAGGGGAAGGCACTTTTGCAAGCGAGGGGCCATTATCCTCTCTGATCAATCGCCCGATCGCGTTTTCACAGAAACGAATTCTCCCGAGACCGTAAAGATGAACGACCGGTTGCTTTTACTCAGACACTGTTTTGGCTTTTCATGAAAAGTGCCAGCAGGGAACCGGGAAAGAATTGCTCTTCTGCTCGGCTCTCGCTTCGTTATTAGAAACACACGCTGATGATCAACAGTGATGCCAGAGGAAGGGTAGCTAACTGACTCAACGATTCATTTACATGTGTTAGCGGTGGCGCAGCCGTTAGCGTTTCTGCCTCGCAGCGAGAAGGTCGCTCGTTGGATTCCCACGGAAGGCCTTTCTGTGTTGAGTCTCCACGTGTCCGCGTGGTTCTTTGGGCTCCTCCGGCAGTCCAAACGCATGCGGGAGGTTCACTGGAGGCGCTAAATTTCGCGGACGTGTTAATAAGAGGCGCGGCGGTTGTGTGTGTGTCTATATGAAGCGGGATTGTGGTGTAGCAAATGAGTGAATGACTGTTTTTTTTTTTCTCCCCTCGCTCATGCGCGGGATTTTATAGCCGCCTCTGTCTCACCTTCTGCAGTTAAAACGTATTCGGTGTAATTACAGCCCGCCGTCTTCATCCGGCCGTACCCGGTGTTAATGACTTCAAATTAGCCTCATTCCGAGGGACCCCATGGAAACTCATTAGAGGCCTGCCAAAGGCATGCTGGGAAAAAGCCCCCCGCCCCCCCCTTTGAATCCCGATGTCACACACCGACGACCGCATGAGGGAAACACAGACACTGACCAATTATCGGTCGATGCCAAGGGTGACTCGGGCCGTTGAAAAGACGACACGTGAATAATTACCTTCGTAACGAGACGCTCAACCGGAATTGCGTTATTTTGAAACGTAAACAGGACAAGACGATGCAGCGCGTGGTCGCCGGCGAGCCCTGTCCCCAGCTGGAGTGTCCCGAGTCGGAGCAGATCACCTTGAGCGACAGGTGCTGCAAAGTCTGCAGAGGTAGGGAACAAACGGCACCTGCTACACGCTGTGCTCAATGTACACACACACTCAGAGGTCACTTTGCAACCCGCAAGACAACGGTGTTTTCATATTTTATATTTCTGTATTTTTATATGTTGCACCGTTATTAGATATGCAATGAAAAACGGTACCTTATGAATGCCGAGGCGTCCTTGGGCAAGACACCACACCGGGGGCCCCCCTTGCTCCCGATGGACGGGTTAGCGGCCCGCACGCCGTCGGTGTGTGTATGTGTGTGTGTGTGTGTGTGTGTGTGCTTGGGAATAAGTCGTATAGATTATGAACGAATGAACGAGCAGTTGTTGCGAAACCCATTTACAAGACGAAGTCAGTCGCGAACCCATGATTTCTAAAGCTGTCCCGAAAAGTCCTGAATATTCGTCCTCTTTCCCAAAGCGCTGCTCCGATCGCAGAGATGGATCGCCTCTCGCCGACGCGTTAAGCTGTTTTTAATTTTTTATTTCGTTTTCGCTTCTCGCACCGCCAGCAGAAAATGAAATCAATGGCGGCTGTTGAAACGGGGAGTCAGTGGAAAATCATTTACTTAATTATTTTTTCTTGATTAGCGAAAAAGAAGAGGGGAAAACCCGCCATCCTCCCGTGTCACTGGATGTAAAAAATGTGTTAACTCACGTGACTCCCATCGACCCGAGGATCCCTGGTGTTTACCTCTTTTTTTTTTTTCGGTGAGCTATGACGCAGCGAGGGTGAATTACGGAAGGCCGGGATGCGTAACCTTTCACTCGCCTCCTCCTCTCCCTCCAGGGTGTCAACCTTTTCCTCTCCCGCAGGTCACGACTTCTGCTCGGAGGGCCACGGCTGCTTGGAGCACTCTGATTGCGTCAACCTGGAGACGGGGCGCTGCTGTGTGTGCAAGGATGGCTTCCGTCCTCTGCGGGACGACAACGCCTTCTGTGAAGGTACCGGCTTCCAGCTGGAGCCTACGTTTGTCTGTTTTTTTTTTTACATGCTGTGCAAATGCATATGTTTCTTTGCGGTGGGGAAAATGGCAAGGCTCTGACCCCCTGTTGCCATGGTGATTGAATTTAATCGGGATCTCTTTTGCATCCGGTGTGGTATTTCAATTCGGGTTATTTTGTTCTTGGAAAGTTAATCTGTCAGTGTGATGGGACCGTGAAAGCAGGTGGTTAGAACGAGAGCGAAGGTCCCTGGTTGGATTGCCACAGGGGGTCTGGAGTCTCCATGTTCTCTCCCCGTGTCTGCATGGGGTTCCTCAGGGATCTCCGGGTTCCTCCCACAGTCCAAACACATGCAGGAGGTCCACTGTCCGGATGTGTGAATGGTTGTATGTCTCCATATGTGATGGATCCAAAGGTGACCTCCACCTCTCGCCCAACGGCAGCTGTGATGGGCTGCACCTCTCTGCGACCATGAGTGCAGGATAAGCAGCTTAGATAAATGAATAAGTGAATGAGTGCAGGTCTGAAGCCGAATGCGTTCTTGATGTGAGCCCCTCTGTGAATACAGCAATTGCACTGTTACTCCTGTTGTTCCTTAATTAGGCCAGAAACCCTCGATTTGCTTTACGTTTATTTTTCTCCCCAAACGAGAAAACGTCACTGCGGAAGCGGATGGGGTGCAGACGAGAAAGCGAAAGCAAAATAAAAAAAAAAGAATTACTCTGCTTATGCAAAAAAAAAAAAAAAAAAAAATCATTGTATAATAGAGGAAACGCGTTTAAGATAAAACTATCACGGGATGATCCACCTTCTGCCGGTCCGTGTGAGGGAGGATGGTTACCTGGGCGCTACAGGTGATTATGCTGTTTATTTTCCCTGCCGATAATCCCTCGGAAAGAAAACGAGGTATTCGTTGGGCACCGTCAAAGATCTCGCCGTTGTTTCTGTTTCTTCATTCTCGCTCCACTTTGTAGACCTGTCAATTGGGAGAAGGTCCTCCAGATGAGCGACCCTGCAATAAATGCGCGTCTCGCCAAAAACAGAATCGCGGCGGGAAAAAAAAGCGTCGTAAAGGAACCCCTGAAAATGCTCTGTCGGAAACGTGCATCCATCGCGCTTAATCCCTCTGAGGCTGCTATCCGCCCGTTATCTGTGTTCACAGCACGCCGCCGCCTCACCGGACGCCCTTTTTGAGTTTGCCCGCCGTTGTCTCGCTCACCCGATTACTTTGTGATATAAACCAATCTGCAGCTTTTTGGGGGCGGGGCTTAGAGTCTTCATTTCCCATACCAGGAGTCAGGTCAGGCGTTCTTGCGCTGTGCGAGCGGATGCAAACAACATCAACAGGTCAGGCGTTCTTAAAGAAATAGTGACTTCGGCTTCTTTGGCGCTCGCTCTGAAATATGCCGTCGACATCGTGTCACAACTGCGCGCTCGGAAAAAAAAAAATCCCCAGTATTTATAAGAAAACACGGAATCCGACCTTGACGGGCGCTCTCCTCTTCATCCTCCCTGATCGTTGCGGCGTTCCATGGCGTGTGGGGAGGAGAGAGGGTGGGTGGCCTTAGCAGATGTCATATCAGTGGACATCTGTAAGCGGCGGTCCAGGTAACCAGAGGGTCCTGTGAAGTCCACATCAAAGGGGTTGTCTCGGTTTGATGTAGGTGGGGTCAGACAGCGGACGCCAGCAACGCTCGCCATGACATCGTCTGCCGCCACCTCTCTCCACAACTTTTCTCAGACTTCTCAGGGCCCCCCCGCCATCTTACTCGCTGCCAGAAATAAGTAATTTAACCTTCAGTTGTTTTGTGGCTTCCCGTCTACACGGGAAAAGGTATTACTTCAAAACAGGCTTGGGGCTGTTAGTCATTTGCCTTGCGCGGCTGAGTCGGATCGACCACAGCAATGATGGTCAACTCCAGCGTAATCCGGAGTACGCGAGAGTACCATGGACTACGCTCCTCACTTGATTGGACAGGAAGTGCCTCCTCTTGCACATGTGGGTCGACCATAACAGCGATGGCTGACTTTAGAGTACTCAAGAGTACTTGCATGTGCAGGTGGGTCCACCACAACAGCACTGGCGAGCTCCAGTTCTTCTTGTGTTTCCCACCTGATTGAGCAGGAAGTGTCTACGCATGCGCAGGTGGTTCGAACGTAAAAACAATGGACGTCTCCAGACTGCTCCAGAGTACTGCTCCGACTCCTAACTTGAGGTGTCTAGGCATGTGCGGTTGGGGCAACCATAACAACAATGGCCAACTCCAATGTACTCCAATGTGAACCCAGAGTTCTGCTTTTGCTCCCCAGCTGATTGAACAGGAAGTGTCTACGCATGCGCAGGTGGTTCGAACAGAACAACAATGGCCGACTCCAGCATACTCCGGAGCACTCCAGAGCACTGCTCGTGCTCCTCACTCGAGGTGTCCAGGCATGTACAGGTGGGTCGACCATAACAGCAATGGCCGACTCCAGTGTCCTCTAGCTGGAGTACCGTGAAGTACTGCCCACACCCCTCACTTGATTGACCAGGAAGTTCCTCCGCTTGCACATGTGGATCGACCCTAGCAACAATCGCCGACTCCAGGGTTCTGCTCGTTCTCCTCACTCTAGTGCCCCTTCCGGTGCTTTTCAGCTCCTTGCACTTCCGGATCACTGGACGCAGCAGCTCCACCCCGTTGTCGTTGTGGAGAAATACTGGGTTGCTCGCCATTATTGATGTTTACACTCGTTGTACTGGACAGGAAGTATCGCAACACACATTTTAGTTTACCGCAAAACGACAGTATCAACTACTGACCTGGCATGTGCATTGCAGCGTTGATGCAGAGATTGTTTTCATCCGTGTCGGACATCTCTGTTGACTCATCAGCAAGAACAGTCATAAAATCAAATGTAATGATATGCCCAGGCATGCTTTGCCAGAAAAAAAAACCAGAAGGAAGATGGAATAATAGCTCTTTGCAGGATTCTCCCCACATCTTTTATCGGGAGTAATCATTGCTTTTAGTCAACGTGGATTTAGAAGTTGTGAAAGGCAGCCTGATTGGGCCGGCTCTGTGGGAACTTGCTTTCCCGCAGATTCGTTTGTTTTATTTCTCCCCCCCCCCCCCCCCCCCCCCCCCCCCCCCCCCCTCTTCCCGGCTTGCATGCGCACACACAATGCG
>CAAKHD010000426.1:5613-23816 GCA_901007705.1 Fistularia tabacaria
TTTCTCCTCGCGCGGGGCTAAAAAATTTGGAAGACTCGTTAAGTTACCCTTTTCCCCCCCCCCCCCCCCCCCCCCATAACCATTTTAATTGTTGATTTATGGGGAGAAAAGGGAAATGTCGTGGAGACTGCCCTGCAACTCTCCTCTTCCTCATCTACTTCTGGTACTCCTAGAACATTCTCTCTTTCTCACACACACACACACACACACGCACACATGCACGTATGCTCGCACATGTTCCCCTGGGGCCAGTGGGGAAGCCATTCCAAAGCTCAGGCCACTTCAAACCCCGGCATCAGAAGGAAGCAGCAACAGTCTCATTGATTAAAATTGGAAACCTTTTGTCATTGTGCCTTTATCATATCTGTAAACACTGAGGCAAATGCTTCATGTTGTCATGGGCATATGAATTTAAATGGTTGGTTGTTGTACATGATAAGTTATGTTATGTATTTTTACTTTTTCTTTTTACCTTTCTAATTGTCTCTACAGGGGCAACCACCAGGGTCAGTCAACATATGTTGCATGTCTTTTTCTTTTACATAATTCTGTTACATCAATTATCTGTGAGTGAGTGAGTGAGTGAGTGAGTGAGTGAGTGAGTGAGTGAGTGAGTGAGTGAGTGAGTGAGTGAGTGAGTGAGTGAGTGAGTTTGTGGTGGTATAATTTGTAATTACATCAGATTATCATTTTCTGCATTTGTTTTTCTGTTTTGTTTTGTACAGCAATTTATGCTGCAGCAATTTTACAACTTCTAGCTTGTATCAGTCGCATAGGGGTTGTAGAGGGGTAGGATAGTTCTCCCAGGGTCAACAGTATAATGAAAAGTTCTCAATGAGAAAAAAGGCGAGCTCAGTATAAGAGCACTTGACTGTTCCTATGGCTACCACTTACCGACCAAAGGGGTATTTAATAAAGAAGACACCCCTCATGGGAAGCACACTGCTCAATTTTTTGACTGTCTGAAAGTGTATTTTGTTGTTTTATTCAGAAGTTTTTACATCTAAGCAACACATTCGACCATTAGATCTTATTTTTCTTTCATCATCATTGATGACTTGTGTTGAGGACCATCCCCCTCTCTGTCTGTCACTCTGCTCTCTGTGGGCCACTGTGTGTTAACCATGACAGCTTTTGTGAGACTGTCACTCGGGTCTCGGAAGTACACAGGGACTCTACATTGGCATGCAGTCTAGCGGGAGAATTACCCCTCTGGTGGAATGTCCTATGGTCATCGTGTTTTGTGTCGAATGAAAGAATTTGCATTAATTATCGCCTTTTTTCATTTTCTTTGTGGACAATGTAATTGACTAGTGAGAAGCTAATAGGGTATTTTTGTGTGTCTACAATCTGTGTATGGTTAGATGAATTTAAAGGTACTGTGGTTCATGACGATTAACTGCACTTCTTCCAATTACATTTGACAAAGTAAAAAAAAGGCATAAATGTTTGTCTTTTTCAACATACTACTCATTCATATCATCAGAGATCAGTTCAGGTGTTAAGGTCTACCATACTTGGTTCTTACTGCAATCTGGATGAAGAAAGAGTGATATACCATCACCTACTTTTTCTTTGAACGTCACAATCTTTAAAATGGTGATTCACATTTATTGAAAATAACATTTGATATTCTAGTAACTAATATCATCACACAATCCCAATATTCCAATTTATATTAATCCAGCAGAATAACATTTGGTTGGCTTGATTTCCCTTGTGTGTCTTTCAAGCTTGAATTTAACAATCAACCCTATATCTATGGTTCAGTTGATGGTTGATGTCCCCAAGGTCCACTCATTGTATTGAAGTTTAAGCCCTTCATAAGACCAGGTAGCGGATCCGTAGGTTACTCTTTTCAGTTCCAGTTATAGATATAGAATTACTGTGTGTAGACTCAGAAAATGTGCAAACATGACCTTCCATGCGAGCAATGCAATTATAGGATCCTTTATCCTTTCTTTAAAGAGGAATGATTTGTTATCTGTATTCTTTTTAGAGAGCAGTGTTTTAACTTAAAATGTTTAGCCAACCCATTTTAAATTTACTTACTTTGTTGCCACCAGAATTAGAGACAAATGAAGTTTAGTAATGCTCAAGCTCAAACTCAAACTCAATATGACTTTTGTTGTTCCATGAGGGCTCAGCTATTTTAGGTTTTATATTTTCTTGTCATGCAGGCTGAGTGCAGTTTGTCTCTGCCATCACTGTACAGGAGACGAGGAGACAGAACATAAGTTGGTTGGTTGACTTATATTGACCTGCTAGAATAATTGATTTATACTTTAATGCTTATTTTTCTCTCTGTTTTTATGGGCTGTGCATGTCCTTTTGGGTTCTGGCCATACACTTTGATGAGGAGGAATGAGCATAGAAGGAACTGTAATCATTTTAGCATCATTTTGGGGCAGCACTGTATAATTAGAAAGGGTTGATTTCTTTGACCACAGAAAGAGTTGAAATTGCAGGCTTTGCCCCAACCAGGGTTTAGGAAAGTGACTAAAATAGTACTGGCAAGTTTTTGTCCTTGTGTCCCTCTGTATAGTATCGGTCAGATGGCAGTGCAGTCACCATGACACACTCTAGCCTGTACACCAGCACTTCGATGGCCACCTTTTATGTGGTGCCTCCTGCTTTCAGGACCAAATACCAAAATTACATCTTGTTCTTAATTTCTTTAGCATGCAGAATGGCTAAAACCTGTAGCAGCCTGGACCTGCTGTGAGCGCAGCAAGTGAATATACCATTGAATGGTTTTTCAGTATGCCAAAAGAGATGTAGCCTCAACACAGGTTCTTCCAGTATCACTAAACCAACTGTTATTTTGTCATATAAATATCTGTCAAGCCAGGCGTTGCTGACCATGATGGCCAGTAATCTTGTCACAGTATCGCTAATGATAAAAAGTAATATGACCATGCATTTATGCAACCTTTTCAATAATTTTATCCATCATTTAATCTGGAATTGTACTACGAAAACTAATTTTTACTGAAGTATCATCATTGTATTGAATAATCAATACTGTTGTGAATCAGTTTTTTTGTTATCAGTGAATCCTCAGCAAATCTCTTTTTTTTTCAATACATGTTGGTTTATTCAATGAGAAACATATTCATTGCTTTGCAAGAAATAAATTCAACCAGCACTCAAAACCGGGCGGTACAACCAGTTAATATAATTATTACAAAACTCATTACATTCAATTATTACAATGCAACAGTGGAACTCTAACCACCTAAATTTATTCACTTATGTTTGAGTTTGTGTTTATTTGTGCAAAGTTGACCTTTTCTTCACCCGCCAATGAAATAATGAGCCTATTATGTCAGTTGGCATTAGCTAAAATCTTTTTTTAGTTGAATATAATATTACTACTATTCAACACACAGTAATGACATGTACTAGATATATGCCAGATTGTAGGAAATGTATTCGAGGATAACAACTGCACAAATGAGCAAAAACCATATTTGGCAAATTTTTATATTTCATCTCCAAAGAACACTCAGGTTTGCTTTGAATGAATGGCGTTTGATGTCTGGTTGAATATGGATGCTGAAAGTCCCACTTAGATTGTGTCAAAGTCTGACAGTGGCAGATCAACATTTTGACAATCACAGGTTATTTTAAAGTCTGATGGCATGCAGAGGTGCCATTGAAATATGTCTGTATGCCGTTTCCTCGCCTTGTGAAGGAGCTGTTCAAAACTCAGGACAGCTTTGTGTCTCTTGTGACAAGGCAGAGGCATAGAGAAAATGTGTCTGTTTCCGATTAGCCTGACAGCCTTACAACAAGGAGCTAGATGCTAATAATAGCTTGTATCTCGTATTTGAGTCTTCAGTGATTTTTCTAAACCTCTGACTGAAGACAGGCATCACTGCTGATCTGCCATAGTATCCCCAAGCAACACAGTCCTGAAAAAAGAACCAGAGCTAATTGTCATTACTGTGGCTCACCACATCTGCAGTTATGATTAAACTGAGTCTGCTGACGTATTATTAGTAGAGTATTACATGCTGTCTTGAGGTTGATAATTCATGCATCTTAATTGCAGCCATGATGAGTAGGCAACTCGGACACCGCAGAATAGATTACTTAGCTTTTAGCTGGCTCCATCACTTGAATGGTCTCTCCATGGAGGATAAGTTTTTACTAAAGCAAACCTGTTATTTTCCACCCTGAACGTTGACTCCACAGAACAACGTAATAACCAGGTAAAATCCCTCATGAATGTTAGGGTATCTTGATACATGATATAAGACATCCCCTCTGATTGTCTGCCTCTAGATGTAATTTTGAAAAGGGAAAATTACTGTCCTGAAAACAATTACATGCAAAGTATAGACAACACAAAAGAACTATTCAGAAATATATTGTTGTCTTATAATGATAGTTGCTGTAAATCTAAAAACTATGGAGATTATTGTTATTCATTTATTTACTACATATTTTGTTCATGGAGGATAAAGAAATCACATGTTTTGTTGGTAAGATGGGCAGCGGATGTCTTGTAAACTTTTATTGCTGTGACACTTTTTTTATTCTTCAAACGGTTTCTTGCAATTGAATTCACCTGACAATAGTTTCTGACCTGTTTGTTGATTTGTGTGTTGTTATAGGTGAACATGATCCAATCATCATGTTCAGCCTTGAGTTTGACTAATTTTGGATCACCTATGTTGGGACAATTTCAGCTTGAAGCATTTGGTTTCAAAGTTCAAGATCAAATTCATTCTAATGTTAAGGTGGATTTGAAGTTGTAATTTAATTATTGAACCTTAGTAGATGCGATGCTAGTTAAAGATAATATGAAACAGAACCTAATGAGAAGGAAAAAGCTGTGCTTCACAGAGGGCCGTGCCCAGATTATTGTGTCACTGCATGATCTGATATCAAATTTGTTTTAAAAAAAAGTATCCCTACATCTTGTCTCCAGGTGATATTCACAGCCACAGTGTCCAAAGAAGATTCTCACCGGAGGGAATTGCCCAGCCACAGGGCCCAGACAGCGGTCACCCTAATGTTCCGGATGATGTTTTCAGACTAAGCCTTGCCAAGGGAGTGTCCATGTCCCTCCCTTCCTCACCTCTCCTGCCACGACAGTCTTATATGATGCCCCTGCGACCTAGCAAAAAATCACCAGGTAATCACCACCATATGAGCATAGATTGGAGTTCTGTCTTTCATTGCAGTTATACTTGTGGTAGAAAAATTGAATTGTGTCTGATGGAAACATATCAACATCAACTGAAATCAGATCAATGTGTGGTGAGGATAAGTTACCTCAGACTGACTTGCCATAATTCAGCCCCCTAAAGAGATCCTAATGTGAATCTGACTGTGGTTGCACCTGGTAAGTTGCAGCCTGTGTGTTCTGACCAAGTTTAGACACACCATTATGGGATGATTTAGTTAATGAAGCGTTGACTGCAATTACAGGGGCATGGATTGTTATTTCAAAATTTGGATAAAAATGTTTGTATTTTTCAGCTGACCTCGGTAGGCTTTACACTATGAAAGCAGTGAATATTCTACACATCCTATAATGGCTATAAAATAATATGCTTTGGCATTAAATGACTTGCACTTTCACTGCAATAATCAGCTCAGCCACTCATTGGTCACTGTTGCATGCGTCCTGCTAAAAGAATGCATTCAAATGCAACCCAGCCTTCCTCAGAATTTTGTCAGAGCTACAGGAATACACATCTGTTCCGAGACATCCACCGATCATATCAGTTAAAATGCATGCTAGTGCCAAGTGGTTCTGCCTGTAAAATTTAAATATCAAGTCTCCCTTCAGGTGATGTTATGCACTATTTTGAGGCTCTAAAGGAATGACAGATCTCAACTTAAAACCTCTCCATGGCTGCTTTTAACTTGTTCATCTCTGAAACGTTCAGCTTTTTAGTCTTGAAAATATATATTATGTTGGACTTAATGAAATAATAATGCAGTATTTAAGGCTGGACCACTCTAGAAGCCAACGGGTAGACTGCATGCCCGGGCAAGGAAAATGCCCTATTTGTCTTCATCCTTTTATTTGATTACCTTGTGTTGAAATCACAATCTCAACAACCACACGATGTGTTTACACTTTACAGGCTGGTAATGGGTGTGTGTTTAAACTGGATCCAACTGTCTGTCCTCCTTGACTCCTATCCACCATGTTAAGTACCTTCTTGTCAGCAGTTGTGTGAGGCATCAAAGGAAGGGATGTCTTTGTAGCTGAACTTTTTTCAACGTTGGTCTTTGTATCCAGTAGATTTGGAATAATAGATAGGAATCTTTAAACTGGACAGTGGGGCCCCACTCACATGTGTCAGTCCTCTAAGGCTACGTAAGCTTTTGTTTAGTGAGTGATTACAGCTTTAAGTTGTGTGATGTTGTGGTGAACCACTGGACAATTATGTTTGGCTGCATCCTGTTTTATGCTTTTCATTTAGGCAATTATTCAGCTGAGGACAACTGTTTTAAAATAACTGTGGAAAATACACATATCTGGTAGTTCCCAGTGGTGAGTTGTTCCTTCTCACGCCTAATTTTTCAAAGCTGCAACTTGCTGCAATTCAAATCAAACATCAAAACCTGATTTGGGCCTTATAGCCTTGAAAGTTTGATGGACATAGAAAAAAAAAACACTAAAACACTGAAAATAATAATTCAAGAATGAGATTTACATTGGAAAACCAACATGAAATGTATTTTATGATAAGGAAGCATACACTTGTATTTTAGAATGATACAGCACTCTTAAACTCATTATGCTATGATATATTTTTGATGTAGGCTGAGACTCGTCAAAGACTGAATGAAACGTAAAACTGTGGAAATCAGATGCTGGGTTTGTGAGGGTGAGAAAGACCCTTGCGACAGGCAAGAAAGTACATATAAAAGACATTTATTATTAAAGACACTATTGGGTGCTCTACTGCACCAGAAAATATGGGATGTTGAGGAGGACTACCAGGAACATAGGAAGGGGGGGATGGTCTTGAGGCTCTCAGACACTGTCCTCACAGTTAACTGTGAAAACCCATAGGAGGAGATTTCACACCTCTAGTTAATAAACACATACTTCAGGAAATGTCTCAGCTCTGTGATGAAAGGAAGATTGGTCATAATGCTGCATGTTTTTCCCTTTGTCTGTCTAGCAGAGTGGTAGGAGTGGGAGTTGTATACTATTCAAATGTACTTGATTATTCTGTCGCATACTATACAAGGAAATGTCCTTGTGAAATTGGTCTATTCATTTTTATGCTAGATTTGTGTAATCCTTGGTGCTATTTCAACAAATTCTGCAGGTCACATTCATGTCAGGCCTTCTCAGAGCAGCCTCACGGACTGGTACAATAAAAATCAAAGGCAGAATGTGTTAATCTCTTTGCACTAAACACGTGTTGATTAGATGTTAAAATTCGATCTCAACTACTACACAAGTGTTATAAAGGTGCCTATCTCCCAAAACAGAAATCGCTTTTTTGATGATATCAGATTTGGTAAGGAAAACCGGGTCAACTTTTAATTTGGCATAAAAAAGATTTCTTTGAATGTTGCATTTGCTGCAGGTACAGTCAATCGCTCCAGTTAATTGAGTTTGAACTGATAAAGTTCATAACATTCCATGCACTGTGTAATAATTATAAATAGTATAACAATTATTTTTGATCACCTTACCGATGAATTAAATGTTAATCTAAGTTTATAGAGTTAGGGGTCAATCTATCAATGTATTCCTCTGTATGATGTTGTATTTTAGAGGACGTGGTTTCACGGTAGTAGAACGCATGTTGTGGCTTTGCATCCTTACTTGTCACACTGGATAATGAATTGCTGTTTTAAAGGTTCTTTTCATGATAACATCACAGGGGACAACAGAGAAACATTTAGTTAATTAGGAGTGTGATGGATGTCTGAACTGCAAAGTCCATGGTGGTGTTGACTTCCACAACTTTGATCAGCTAAATCCCAAGCTTAACCATGAAACCCAGTTCCCTGACACATGTTGACCAGCACCCAGGGTTTTTGGTCTTAATGGTTTACAGGCTCCCTAAAGGTCTAGGAAAGAAAATTTACTACTAGAATGGTTTACGAATGAACAAAAACCTTGCTCCCGGCCAATTGTGGGTCATGGATCGATTATCCGAAAAACCTTGAGTGGGAAGAATTAAGTTGATGACACTGTAATTTATCTTTCAGATATTTTCCAGAGCTTTAAACTGAACAGGACTTTTTCCCTCTGATTCACTCCCTCTTGGGTATCTCCTCAGTAAACTGCAAAGGCTTTGATAAGTTACTGTGACATCCAGAGATTATTAAAAGCATCTGATTTCCTCAGCATTTAAAGGAAAATGCATCTGAATAAGTTCAAGTGGGACCAAATTTAAACTGGCTGCTGAACCATCATTTCGAACAACCAACAACAAAATAACGTTTGCGTTATGTTAATCCATGAACTTCGTTTTAACAGTTTGTGTGAATCTTATTCTCAGATCAGACAAAGTATGTATGTACCAATAAGGGTCACAGTGTTCACAAGATGTTGAAGAGTGGGAGAGACAGAGGTGTTAACATTGAATGTACCTAATAAGTGACTTATCTTTTGAAATGTTGAAGAGTGGCAGAGACAGAGGTGTTAACATTGAATGTATATAAGAAGTGACTTATCTTTTGAAATGTATGCCAAAAAAACAGTTGGGTTTTGGTCTCTCATAGTAGTATACTGCTGTTCATAAGAAGCTAGAATGTTTTAAATCAAGCTGCAGGTCTTTGATTCAACTATTTTCAAATGACTACCAGAAGAGAATTCACTATTTCATCCTGCTCTACTTATGAACTGCCCTATTGTTTCCTCCAGAAATGCCAGAAGCCCAGCCCATCGTCTGAGGTTGGAAGAAAATTTGACCGACCATTTAACCATTATCTGGACACATTGGATTCTGATAACCAATAGTTGTTATGCATATTGTTAAATTTATTTTGATGTTTCTCAAGTTACAAATCATAAAGGAGAGAGGTTGTCTTATCTTCTTGCTGATTTTAGGATTGTCTAAAATATAACAGTGGTGAGATGTTGCTGGCATTGCACACATTGCAAACTGCCGAGATTGAGTTTTATAACAATTCTGTAAAGTAATAGCTGGTATAGTACACTTCTTTGACATTTTTACAAAATGAATAATGATAAAAAACATGCTGCAACATTCATTGAGTGTAATTAATTTCATTATTGTATAAAGAGGTTAGAAACTTAGTTCAAAGCCATTTGAGTCCTGCACTCCTGAAATCAACTTTCGAGTGTTGATGGTAATCAGGCAGCCTTTGGAGCTTATTGATGTCCTTTTGAGAACGGAACTTTAAAAGGTCTTGTGATGCTACAGCAACCCATTTGAAAGTGTCCTCTGATGGGCACACAGTGAAAACTTCTCATTGGTTCTCTACTTCACTTCACTTCACTTCACTCCACTTCACTTCACTTCACTACACTACACTTGTACCTTGGCTCCTGACGACATGCAGTCCTCTTCAATGGTGAATCCACAGTGGAATCCCATTTCCCTTTCTGCCTCAGTGACACTGAATGCGCTGTCATTGCCTCTTCATTTAGTCAGGAGAACACGATGTTGGAGGTTTATTATATAAACTTGTAAATTGTGAGTGAACCGGAAATGATATTTGCCGCTGTCATTGGCATGGATAAATGTTGGTAACTTATAAAATGTGTTTAAAGTCAAGACTAAATTTACAGTGGTACTGGTTGTAAATCACCTTAACCAGAGGTGATAATGGCAATACATCAGCCCGAAGAAAGAAATTGAATCATAAATCAAAATCTGTATTTTAATTTTAAAAAAGCAATATGCCTGTAATACTTCATCAGCTCTGCAACCGTAATAAGTACAGCTATGACTTTGACAAAGCATATCAGCTGCTCTGCACAAGACATTTAATATTTCTGGTAGCTGAGTACATCCGACCACACTTTTAAGCCATAGAACATTTTGCCCTCGTAGATTTACATTTTCGAACAAAGAAGCCAGCTGTCATGAGACTGTTTTTGTTCTTTTTGCTGGGCAATAGGATACACTGTCTCATTGAGTAGTTGAAATGTGAAAATGTCAAGAGTCCATCTTTGAGGAATGCTGGGAAAACTTACAAATGCTTGGTCATTTACAAAGCATGAACGCTCCTCTTTTCATTGAGTAGTCTTAGTAAGTTGTCAGTTATTCCTATTTGCTGCGGCTGTCTGCATGCCTCACAATGAACAATGCTTAATTAATATTCCAAATAATGTATAGTGTATCAGTACAAAGGGACAAGCTGACTTAAAAAAGTGCTAACAAAATAAATAATCAATAATCTCTGCTTTTCCATCAGTGTTGTCTCTTTAACATCCACTCATATTGTTGGGCTTGAACTTTTTCTGACCCACCTCTTTATAGATATTGCTTTGGACTGACGCAACTAACTGTCTCACTCATTTGCCGTTATAGTTCAGTTTTCAATTAAGAAGAAACCGCTATTGAGTTTTTCCACATTCCAAATTATTCCACTATCAGTTACTGCCCCTCCAATCTCGGCCCTCTAAATTTGTTCTGTCCACTGACTGATAGTGGCATTATTAGGCTATATAGAAAATGATGTAGGATAACAATAAAATCAATTGACATTTATTGGTGGCAGGAATTTTTTGTGAACCTGTTGTAAATGTCCTGAGTTTAAAAGAATGTTGAGATTTCTCTGTAAAAATCTGAGCAGTCTGCAGCCTGCCATCTTTACTAGATTCTATCTCGTTCAAATTCTGTGTGTGTGTGTGTGTGTGTGTGTGTGTGTGTGTGTGTGTGTGTGTGTGTGTGTGTGTGTGTGTGTGTGTGTGTGTGTGTGTGTGTGTGTGTTTTTTGAGAGTGTGTCTTTGAGAGTGTGTTTTCCTGGGTGTTTTTAGTATTGGTGTATGCGTGTGTGTGTGTGCTTGTGTGTATGTGAGTATCTAGTTGTTGCACATGTGCTTGTTGTTGTATCACGTGTGTGTGTGCGTGTTGGATTTCCTCTCCAGAGACCTGATCCTGAAGGTCAGAGGTTCTTCTCCACCGTCCTCCAGGTGCAGACAGGTGAGCATCAGGAGGGACTGGTGTCACTGCTGCCGTCCGCGCTCACCTTTCCCTGCTGGTTTCACATGTTGGCTGATCTTACCAAGATTCTCTGGCGGGCTCCAAGGAACCCGCCAGGAATTCATAAGAACCTCCAGCCCATCCATCTGAGGTGGAACATCAGAGGTGACTGATGCTTTCCAGTGGGAGGTGAAGAACCTCTATGGCTCATCGGCGGAACAATCCAGGTTGTCCTTCAGCGCTTGGTGCGATTAGACCTTTGGACAGACGGACGGGCCTCCAAAGGTTCTCCGGGTTCTCCTAGAACGGATGCCTCCCTGAGACGCTTCGCCTGCAGCAGGTCAACCACCTCCAGCTGTTGGATTAGTCGCTATGGCAACGGACGAGACCTAACCTCGTTAGGGCTGATAAAAAAATGATATTTGTGAGTGTGTGAGTGTGTCTGTATCTGTGTGTGTGTCTGTATCCGTGTGTGCGTCTGTTTTATCTGTGTGTATGTATTCATCTGTGTGTGTGTTTTCTGTGTGTGCGTGTGTTTTCTGTGTGTGCGCGTGTGTGTGTGTGTGTGTGTGTGTGTGCGCGCACGTGTGTGTGTGTGTGTGAGGATCAATATCTCCTCCAAGATCAGCAGCTTATTGACTCACAAATGAAGAACGGCTGGGAAGCCATTGTTCCTTCATCACCTCCTGCTGCTGCCGCTGAAGATCGATGCTCTTCAGAGCGCAAACAGTGAAGGGAGAAGGTAAACAGGAGGACTTGAATGAGAAGGACATCCACGCAGAAGAACATCCGTCTTAGGCCAGAGACCCCAGGGAGTGAGAAGAACCACCGAGTGTCATGATGAATGCCGGATGAGAAGGGGTCAGAATCTGCTCCTCACACGCTGAGCGTTCCTTCCGTGGAGAGTCCAGGTTCTCCTGCCTGGGTTTTCTGCAGGTTCTCCTCTCTGAGTGGAGAGCGGGGTTGCAGGCCAAGTGCGGACACGCGGTGGTGACCGTATTGAAGGCGAAGCTGAAATCCCCGAAGAGCATCCCGAGCATCTGCAGGTCTCAAAGCGCATGCAGTAGCTGCTGAGATGGTTCGGCAGGCTGTGTGTGGAGCCAGTGGTGCCGCCAGAGGTCCTGCTCTGGGTCAGCAGGAGAACAGAGAACATCCAGATCCTTCTGTCTGCTGCTGAGGATCTCCTAGGTCAGGGACTCCATCCGGCAGAGGGTGGAGTTCAGGGTTACGTCTGGGGAAATCCACCGGAGGAGCTCCTCATACTGCTGTGTGTGTGTTTGCCTGTATATGTCTGTGTGTGTATGTGTGTGTGTGTGAATGTGTATATCTGTCTGTGCGTGTGTGTCTGTATATATGTGTGTGAATGTGTATGTTTGTGTGTATGTGCATGTGTCTGCGTGTGTGTGCGTTTGTATGTTTGTATGTATGTGTGTGTGTGTGTGTGTGTATATGTGTGTGTGAATGCCTGTGTGTGTGTTTGTATGTTTGTATGTATATGTGTATATATGTGTGTGTGTGTGTGTGTGTGTGTGTGTGTGTGTGTGTGTGTGTGTGTGTGTGTGTGTGTGTGTGTGTGTGTGTGTGTGTGTGTGTGTGTGTGTGTGTGTGTGTGTGTGTGTGTGTGTGTGTGTGTGTTGGGGTCAGAAATGGATTTCTCAAAGGTGAATTGAGATTCATTCATCATGCAGCTGCTGCAGGAGGAGGGGTTGTTTGGGGCGGTGGGGAGGCAGTGGGGGGGTGTTGATCAATGAGGTAGGACACAGAGATACCATGTTCCATTAAACTGTTATAAACACTTTATTACAGGCCATTCATCCATCCCTGGTCCTTACTCATACCACAGTACTACACACAGTACTACAGCCTGCCACACCATACTCATACAACAGTACTACACACAGTATTGCAGCCTGCCACACCATACTCATACCACAGTACTACACACAGTACTACACACAGTACTACACACAGTATTACAGCCTGCCACACTATACTCATACCACAGTACTACACACAGTATTACAGCCTGCCACACTATACTCATTACACAGTACTACACACAGTACTACAGCCTGCCACAATATACTCATACCACAGTACTTCACAGGGTACTACAGCACGTGATACTGTATTCTTACTAGTGTGCTGCATGCTACTATACTATACTTACACAAGTATACTACACAGTGTGGCACATGGTATAGTACCCTATTCATATTAGTGTACTACATGTTTTGTGCTATATTTATACAAGTGTACTACACTGTACACGGTAATATACTACATATTTAGTGTACTAAAGAGTAGTAGAAAGTACTGTGTGCAATGTACTAAATAATAATTCTTCAGAGTACGACAGAGTAGTACACAGTAGGTAGCAGAGTGTACTATGTGCAATGTACTAAATAATAATACTTCAGAGTACGACAGAGTAGTATAGAGTAGGTAGTAGAGAGCACTGTGTACAACGTAGTAAATAATAATACTTCAGAGTACGACAGAGTAGTACACAGTAGTAGCGAGTACTGTGTGCAATGTACGAAATGATAATACTTCAGAGAACGACAGAGTAGTACACAGTAGTAGAGTGTACTGTGTTCCGCAACTCGTCTTTCAGGAAAAGAAAAGAAAAGCAGCAGCTGCACCGGTATTTTTAGACTCATTCAGACCAAGATAAACATCACATACACACTAAACCATTCATACACACACACACACACACACGACAGGGATGTAAATAGATGCTGCTGGACATGAAAAGCTGTTTCTGGAGATGTAGAAGATGAAGGTGAAGCAAAACCTAGAGACAGAAGAAGAAGAAGAAGAAGGAGAAGCAGCTGAAGATCAGGAGCCCAGAAATGTATGTGATCAGGTCATCACAGAATCAAACTACAGACTTTTGACTGACAGTGGAGAAAAAGGTCTCAGTGGAGTGCAAGTCATCCTTGTGTGTGTGTGTGTGTGTGTGTGTGTGTGTGTGTGTGTGTGTGTGTGTGTGTGTGTGTGTGTGTGTGCACTCATGTTTGTGTGTTATATAATCCAATTGTCCTTTTTTTCCTGAAGATAATTATAGCAGGTGTGTTTCTGAAGAACAACAGGATAGAGTGACAGACACTCATCTGAGACACACACACACAAACACACACACATACGCACACACACACACACACACACGAAGCTCAGGTGTAAGACAGTGCGACCCTGCTGTCTGTGTGTTTTATTACCTGCAGCAGAAACTCCAGGATTCCAGTTACAGAGGCGATGAAGATGAAGATGAGACACCATGTGACATTCATACCTGTGTGTGTGTGTGTGTGTGAGTGAGTGAGATGTTTTATTTATGTTTCATGTCGCCCTCCACACACGTCGTCAGCTGGTTGTTGTGCAGTAACGAGTTACATCTGGCACCACTGGGTTCTCCTGGTTCTCCTCCCTGGGTTCTCCCGCTTCTTCAATCATTCGTTCATTGAAGACTAATTTTCTGCAGGTGTGCATGAGGGTGAAGGTTGGATGATTGACAGCCCGACAGTCCGGCTTAAGCCCCACCCCTTGGCCCTGACTGCAGTGATTGGCTCCGCACCCTCTGAGCAGGATAGGATGACTGGATGATGGATGAGTCTGGGCTTTAGGAGAAAGATCCACATTTCCAGGCTGGAGAAGGTCCAGACGTTCGGTATTCATTCCTGAACCACAGATGTCCGCGGTGACCTTCTACCCCGGACCAGACTGCTGAGTTGGCGGAAACGCCGGCCATCACCTTCCTGTGGCAGTAATGAGGGTCAGAGGTCAGAGCAGCTGGAGAGATTCATAACGGAGGAGGTCCTGGCAAGGACGTCCTGCTCTGAGGCCGACGTCACCCCTGGCGGCATCTGCAGCACAGGTATGAAGAACAACTCCAAAGAAGCCTGCTCAGGTGGACCCGGGCTTCCGGGGGGGCGCCGGCCCGTTGTCTTCTCCATGTCCGACAGCGGACACCAGATGGATCCACGGAGACACCAGACAGGAGGTCAACCGTGAATAGAATGCTGCAGGAGATCGCAGCCCGTCCAAGTGGAGGGGCTCAGCTCTACACGGTGCTGCAGCAGCTTCTCGTCAGTGTTCATCTGGACCACAGGGGTGAAGGATGGAGGCTCCGAGGATGGGGATGGGAGTCCTCTCTGTCTAGGGATCCTGAGAAGGATGCTGCTGGTCCTGGACCAGGTTCCACAGGTCCTTCAATGGACTCCAGCTTCTGCAACAGAAGGGACTGTTTAGGTTTCCCAGAAAACGTCAGAAGGTTTCCAGCAGATAGACGGAGCCCGTTGGCCGGGACAGCGTCTTCATGTGTCACATGATGAGGTCACATGACCATGAGCATGTGAATGCTCGTCTGCTTTTGAACACGAGACGATAAACACACCTGGTCACACACACACACACATGTTCAAACATGCAAGTGACATCACATGTGGACGTTAATGTCATATTTGAAGTGGAGCAGAAGGAACAAACACACACAAACACACACACACTTACACAGTAATGTACGATCATGTGATCCGGTCCGATCGTTGGACTGACACTCCATGAACCGCAGTGTTGTGATAAGATGGAGAGATGGAGAGATGGAGAGACGGAGAGATGGAGAGAGGTGGTGTGCGCTGACATTAGGCCGTCAAACATCTCACCCGTCCTGGAGAAACATCTCATCATGCTTTGCCTGAGTCACATCATCCCTGAGTTACTGTCCATCAGAGGGCGTTGCCACGGTGACGCCCCCTAGTTTTGATGGCAGGAAGTAGGAGGGAGTGAATGTTTAGTCAGTGAAGAAAGAATATAAAGAGGCCTCCATGGGGCGCCAGCCAGCCTGGAGGCACCAAACAATCCCAGCCTTTGAGGAAGAGGAACGGGAAGAGGAAGAGGAAAGTGTGATCAGGGTTTCACTGTGAAATCTTCCATCCCATGTTCCTTTTAGTGACCCCCCACCCAACAACACAGTCTCCTTTTCTTCTTCAGTGGTTTTATTGTGGGTCTCCTGGAGAGGAAACCCTGGAGGGAAGCAACTGACCCTCTTCCTCCTCGGCTTTATATGTCCTCCATTAAAGCTGGCAGAGAAGAAGAGGAGAAGGAGGCGCGAACAAAGACCCATGACGTGCCGGAGGGCCTTCATCCCACAGCGAAGAAAACCCAGTGCTTTCTTCAGTTCCATCCAGCAACAATCAGCCGCAGCCACAGGCTCTGCGCTGCTCAACAGCACTGCGGCAGGGTAGGGGAGGCTAAGGGAGGCTCAGGGATCCAACCAGGAACACGGGCCCACTCCCTGGGCCACACCCCTTTTTAGTCCGACCACGCCCCCTTACCCCGGAGCCACCCCCCCTCACCAGGGGGTAAACCCTGGGCCTCCACCCACCTCATCAGACCTCCATGTGTTCGCCCTCTCTGGCATCCTGATGCTGCAGAAGCCATGTCTTCTCAGTGTCATGATGAAGATCATTTGGTTTTATACTGAAGAGCTTGTTAGGTTTGTCTGAGTCAGACCCTGGAGAGAGTGTGTGTGCATTGTGTGTGTGTATTATGTGTGTGTTTGAGTGTATTAGTAGGCGGTAAATGAGTTTTTGGTTAATTGGATTGGAGCTGGTTAATGGTTCCAGGCACAGAAGACAGGATCCACTGGCGCTGAACACATTAGAAACATGTCAATAAGACACACACACTCACACACACACACACACACACACACAAACACTCATACACACTCGTACTCAATCATACACACACACACACACACACACACACACATACTTACTCATACACACTCATACACACTCATACACACTCATACACACACACACACACACACACACACGTGATTACACGGACCTGTCGTAATGTTCTGTTGTCGTTGCTTGGATCATGGAGGTCACAGGTCACTGCTTCTTTGGTTGACGTTATTGGAAGCTGATCAATGAAATTGATAAATGAACATGATTTCTGACAGACGTTCTGAGAGTCAGAGATCGTCATGGTTACCACTCATTAAGGGATTTGAAATTATCTCCAGCTGGTTGTCACGGCTACGGTTCCAGCGGCGGGAGGAACGAAGAATCCTCTGAATCGGGTAACTCACGGCCGATTGATGGCCCGCTGCTCTGTGAAGTCATCGATCGCAAGGAAGCGCGAAGTCATGGATTAGTTGTCATCTTTTATTAATGGCTGAAGGCTCTCAGCGCGCCAATGACATCACACGACCTTCGACCCGGACATGAAGGTTCTCCAGCCAACCTGATGGGTGGAGTGAGTGCGGATCAGGAAGCTCATCAATACGGACCACCTTTCTGATCACCTCCCTTAGGGAGCCAGGGACACACGCAAACTTACGCATGAATGCACTGAGAGGTGTGTGTGTGTCTAGCATTTTTTTTTCTCCTAATAAAAAACACATTCATTATGGATTACTTTTTAAATGGGTTTCCTAACGGCATGTTTAACGTTTCATGAAGTCACTTCCAGCAGCTCGAGTCATTAATGCATCTGTTTGACACAATGGTGCCTGCTCTGCCTTAAACACACACACACACACACACACACACACAACCTCACTCTCTCAATCTCTCACACACACACACACACACACACACACACACACACGCACACACACGCACACACACAAAGACCACATTAAATAGCTTTATTCACTGCACACATACATTCTCCAACTACATGACATAACTTCACACCTCTCTCTCCCTCTCTCTCTCACACACACACACAAACACACACACACACACACTCTATGTATGTGCGTGCCCAGCAGACGTTGTGGGGACCGTCCTGCTGATGCTGGTGATGGATCGTATCTGATCACCTGCATTGATCTGAGCAGGGTTATTGATCGATGCTTCTGGCTCGCTTAGTGAAGGCTGGGTTTTTATCCCGACCCTCTGTGTGTGCCAGGAGAGACCTGGTCCAGATGAAGACCCGGGCAGTTCAGAGCTTCCAGCTTTTGTGGAACGTGGACATCTCTATTCTGACACGTTCTCGATGGTCAACCCCCCCCCCCCCCCCCCCTTCCCTCCTTTTACGACTAAAAATCCACCCGCCCTGACTTACCGC
>CAAKHD010000430.1:3969-14085 GCA_901007705.1 Fistularia tabacaria
GCGGGGGGGGGGGGGGGGGGGGGGGGGGGGGGGGGGGGGGGGGGGGGGGGGGGGGGGGGGGGGGGGGGGGGGGGGGGGAGTGAGGCGGACGTAACGGATCGCAGTGAAGGGAGGAGTTAAGGCGTATATCCTGCATTGGTTGTCCTGCTTTTTCACGGCTTCCCCGATGCAGTAATTATTAAATCCGGGGCCCAGACGAATGTCAGATGTATCCGGCAGGTAACTCGTTAGAGCAGATCGCAGTCTATTTAACAGCCGATCAAACAAATCGAGACCCCAGAAAAAACACGACCTCGGGACACGAAAGTTTAATAAACAATAGTCGGAGTTGCTTGTACAATAACAGTAGTGCAAACATAGACAAGCCTTCAAAATATCAACTGTCACACTTCAGCAGGGAATTTGCGATGCCAGAACAACACAATAGATTTACATTATTTACCTTGAAATCTCAGCACCGGCTCCGATCTTTGAAATGGTGACATATTAAACCCAAACCCGTTCCATCACCTGATAAATGTTCACATTTAAGTGAAGGGGTAAAGATATTAATCTTTATATGTCTTAGTGGCATTGTAAATAGATACCAATCTACATTTCTGGCATAGTCACTATATCAGACCTCACACAAAAAAGTCAAACTAAGACACTTGCAGTTCGCTAGCATGTTTGTTTGAATCATCTGTGCATTAATTTCATTATATAATATGAGAAGAAGTGTGAAGTGTTCGCAGAAGTGAGTGTTACACACACACACACACATATATATATATATATATATATATATATATATATATATATATATTTGGATTTAATAAATACAAATAAATATAAGTTGTGGTCTAGGAGTCATTAGGAAGAAATTTCCTAAAGATAAAGATTGGCAATTTCCCATTAGCACAGACTTTCACAACCCTGTGGTAGTGAAAAATCAGTAGCCCCCTTCCCATTACTTCAAGGGGCCTCCAATGTTAACTCCACAGCAGCAATTTAGAAACAAAGCAATCAGGGAAGAAAAAACAACCAAAAAATCAGGAGGCATCAGAGCAAACACAATGACTTTATCCAGACAGGATCAAAGAGTACTGTCAGAGAGGTTGCAGAGGTCGATAGGCGAAGACGACGATGAAAAGCAGGGCCGTGGCTGAAAGTGCACATTTAGAAGATTTGTTGTTCGAAGAGGATCTTTTCATATCCTTGTGGAGCTGTGTGATAGAAGTCACTGAACTGGCAGTCTAAAATGGCACTGTCATCCACTGCAAGAGCAAAGCACAGCACACAAAACGTTTTATAGACTTTTGCCCCAACTTTGACCTCATGTTTTGTTTTTTTGTTTTTTTCCATTTCAGCTATCTAATCTGACAAACCAGGTTTCCAGTTTAAAACGTCAGTGGTCTGATTTGACATCTCCATGGGAGTACAAAAAAATCAGTCTTTATCATCATACTCCAAAATGCTGATTGACGCTCAACCTCAAGTAAACAATACATTTTTAAATGTGCTTCACACTTTGTACACAAAAACCCCAGAAGTGTAAATTGTGCTTTTACGGCTTTCCTGGTTTGTATGCCTATATCTGTTTTTTTTTTAAGTATGGATTTATTTTGAAGTCTCTGACATTGAAGTGACAGAAGACATTCCTCATTTTGAATGGCCATTAGAAATATTCAAACCAACAAACACTCGAGTATATTTCATATGAAAATATTATTACTTCTGTTGAATTAGTGATCATCATATCAAATTTCGCTCATTGAATTTACCAGAGATCACCCAGTATGTCTGCATGATAAATATAAACACTTCTTTGCAATTTATCTACTTTTGGACATACTTGTAGTGACCTCTACAGGTGTTACTATTCTATTAAAGTGGCGCTTACCAGGAAAAGTTTGCATATGTTAAGAAGTCTCACAAACCTTCCTCGTGGTCAAAGCCAGGAGTACAACCTAAACCTTAATGTGTGCTTTATTGAAGAAAAAAAAAAAAATTAAATTATCTCAAAAATTTGGGAAATCTTAAATGAAAATGATTCACAAAGGTAGGAATTACTTTGTCAGGAAATATTTATAATGGTGAAAGTAGGTTTGGTTGTATTTTTTACAAAATTTGAACACAATAATTTTCATCAAATTATTGACAATATGTAGTACAGATCATTGTTTAAGAGTTATACACATTTAAATGTTTATTTGTGTGTGTGTGCGCACTGAGTGTGAGCATGTATACAACCAAAACAGACATGAGACTTTCGCTGTACAGTAGTTCCTCATTTAAGGAAGTTATTTTACAATGACAATAAACCTTTTCTGTTCTATTTTCAATTCTAAATATGATATTAAGTTGTTTGTGAAACTGCTATGCAAATTTTGTGAAGTTGTAAATTGGTCACATTGTCTTTGAATGTTTCTTGGTAACCCCAAGTCTTGAAGGGGGATTATTTGGTATTTTGATCAAATGGATGTATACAGACATTCTAGCTCAGATAAAAGAATTGTGTTTGGACAAGATGAATCAAACAAATAAGTCACAAAGATGAAGTTGTCTTCTTTGATGCTGCTGCAAAGAAGTGGAAATGATGCCACTGAATGCCAATTACAGCATCAACACAATTGAAAGGGCTACTGAGAAAAATTTAATGAAAATATTGAATCTGTTCGTAATATGCAAGTGGAACCTCCTTTAAAGTGTTAGGCCCAATTGTTTATAGGAAAATATGCTAATACCGCCCTCTAGCGTGGAGATAATATAACTGTCAAAATATTGTGATATGAGATATTCATGTCATATGGTTTCATTGGAAAAGACCAAAAAAAAACCAAGAGCACTGAAACTTACCATATACCACAGGGTATACAGTGCCACGGATGCCTGAGGCAGGGCAATGCAAGTTCTTTCCATTTAGATATAAATTCAGCTCCACGTGGTCATACGTAACACCCTATGGGGAGACAGTGTAAAAATCATTTATTTTGAAAAATGAGCGTAACTACTAAATAATATGAAACACATTATATGTAATCAGGACCTGAGACTGGTCAGGTTAGGTTTTGGTTTTCCAAATAACAAAGGAAAAATAGAATTGTTTGGAAAAATTAGATAGAAATAAGTGACTAAAAGCAGTTGAATATGTTCAAGGACATATGTTCAAGGGAAAAAATGCCCATTCAAGCAGAAAGTAAGTCACAAAATCATCTTATTTTTTTCTTTTTTATTCACTCCAACCTTATATATTACTCAGCCTTTGTAGTGTTGTATAGTAAAATATAGAAGCCCAAAGGACAAAATTGTCATACATGAACTGTAATCCTGGAGTCTCTACTGATGTTATGTCTGAATGTGTTGAATTAGGTTCAAGTGATAGCCACAATTTTAGGGCACATACCTTTTAACTTGTGAAATAGCTCCCTGATTTAGATAAATACATGTGCAGTCTAAACTCATCAACAAATACCTTTCCTTTGTTAGAAATAGTTTAAGCACTCATACATATACTAGACTACACATTTCCCAGTCTTTGGATCAGGCCATCATTGCATTCTGATTGTAATTCATCCTACTGTTCCTTTCAGCAACTGATAAACACACAAGGTCAGTAATGTAATTGAGGGCTTCAGATCCAAAATATAATTATATAATTCTAATCAGATATAGCAGTGTATTAATTTAACCATAAAGCCCCATAATGTACCTGTAAAAATGTCAAAACTATTGGTCATGAAAAAAAAAGCAAAAAAATAATGATTCAACCAAAATTCTGCACTTACCACAATATCACCTTCTTGTGGAAGGCTGTTTGCAGGGAGGCGATTCTTCTCTTCGTTGTTGTGGTGGATGGACCCATCATGCCTCAAGACTAGGCTATTTGAATCTCTGCCCAAAGGCACTTGATTAAGATTGACTTTCTGTGTGGCAACACCAACTCCCCAGATACCTCAACATTAAAACCAACAAGAACTTATTAATGTTTAAAAACATTCTTTTAAAACACACTGACAAACACCCATTCTTATTCATGACAGCCTTAATGCAATCCCGGAAATCACATGCATAGTCTATTCTGTAATGTTTGCTAAATCATAACACCAGCCTCAGTGTGAAACTCTTTCAAGGTGGTTGATTTTGTTTCTTTCCGAAAGGCATTTATGGAAGTGTGCAAATCCCTTCTGCTTGACAAAGACCCCACTTGTTCGTGAAAAGAATTACACCAGTAAGCATGCAGTCATAAGACTGTTAAAAAACTGATAAAAAAAAAGGGCACCTCAGAAAAAAAAAAAATATTATGGAGGGGTAGACATGGTGGGGATAAAAACAGGGTTAAAACAGCTGGGACTTACCACTGGACTGGATCTTGAACTCAAAATAACTTTTGTTCTGGTGCAGAGGAGCATTGGCAAGGCAGGCTCCTGTGCCACATATCCTCCGCCCACTCTTCACTATAACAACATCTGTGCCTGCAAAACAAGAAAACACATGCACTGTTGGTCAACGTTGTCCACTGCTCCCATTTCGATTATATCAGCGAAGATTCAGTTTTATAAAAGTCTGATAAAAAGTATAGCAGGGTGTTGGAGGAACTGCCAGAAAATCAAAAGTAATCGCTCCGTGGTCCCGGGTGTCTAAAGTTTGCTGTTGACTTGAAAGGTCTTTAAGTGAATTAAAATCAGTGCTGGAAGAAACTTGTTGCGATACGTCATCTTAAGTATAATTTGGACAACATTCAATTGCAGGATGTCTCATCTCATCACAACAAAAACACGTTATGAATAAAAAGGGAAAATATACTAGAGATGAGACTTTCTCCATCGTATCATACGACGTCTGGTCCAAGCAAATTTATGAAAGTTTGTTGGAGTGGGGGATACAAGCTCCAATCAACATTAAAATGAACAGTATTCTGAAACGTAAATGAGAGGCTTGGTCAGTTCAGGTTTGACAGGAAGAGTGGCAGCAAGAAACATGCGGATAGAACAACTAAGAACTTTTGTGCAGGGCACCATGACGAGGTGATCAACGAAATTAAGTTTGGAGAATAATTCAAAAGAAATTAATGGAACACTTTGAAAGCATGTTACAGACAAAAGTGAAGATTTCGACATATCATTTAATTTATAAAACATCGGAACAAAACAGTCTCTTTTCAACACAAAATCTCTAGATGATCCTGTTTTGTCACTGTGCTGCACTTTATAGAAACAGAAACGAACAAGCATGGATATCACAGTAGTGTGTATTTGGGGTTGCGAGACGAACGGCCATGATCACAGATATGTTGTTTGTTCTAAACACCATGAGTCGTACTGTTCCTGACAAGTTCGATCATTGTAGAGAAGTAGCTGGGAGAACATGCTAGAATTAGTACCTTGTGAAATTACACGTCACAAATAAAAATTCTACGGCAGAGACTTGTGTGTTGCAAGCTAGTAGCGGTTAGCTAATGTCATCGCGGAAGCAGCGCTGACACACGGGCAAGCGCGCGCGCGCGCGCGGACACACACGCAGACACACACACACACGCCGCTTGTGCATCTGACATGAAAGCTGAAGTTATTTACCCATGTGGTGCGTGTCTAACTGAACAGTTGGCATTTCTTTGAGCGGGATATGTCCCGATCCGCCATCGCCGCAGCAGTTTAGACAACACGTAAACATCGCAGCCATTCTTGTCCCCACAGCTAAACTTCCGGAAACGGTCCGTCACACCACCGAGCCAACGAGTGCTCGGAGTAAACCTTTTCACTGTGGCGCCACCTAGCGGCAGAGGTCGGAGCTGCCTAAGCCCCTGCTACCCCACTGTATCCAATCACAGTGGTTAAGACAGGCAGTTGCTCCTGATGGCATGGAAACAAGGGAAGAAAATCAAGGTCAAAATTTCCACACGTGACTGAGTAACTATTGGATATCGATGTTACATAACCGTAAGTGAATCGAAAGAGAGTTTGAGGAAAACATCAGATGTTTTTGCAATGAACAAATGCTGGATTTCCCATCCATAACTACAAAGCATCTTGTAATTGATCTCAGCAAAAAAGAACAAAAACAAAAAGAGCGGGTTCATGTACGAGCCTTGTATGTTCGCTCGATGTTTGGCCTCTTGGAGCCAAAGTCTGCTGTTATCACTTTCTGTGGCTGCGTGTCACTTGCGCCTTTCATCACGTCGACTGTCTGCGTCTCAGCATATTGACAAACGCCCAAATGAGCCAAACAAGCGACTGAAGTAGGGCAGGATGAAACTGATGCCAAACTGGGACTAAACCCTAGTTGACAGTTTTTCCACGCTGTAATGTTTTGCATAGCAACAGCCCCTCCCCCATCCCACCGCCAGGGATCATCTGTAAATTACCCGGCGGGGACAGCAACGTAAAAGCTCCCAATGATACTAACGAAGTTGCCTAAAACACTAAACTGGCGTCGCGATGACACTTCGGAAACTTGACATTTCACACGACCATCGACCATGTGGCCGGCGAGGACGAAAACACCGATTTTACATTTTCAATGCGCCGCCAAAACAGTTAACTCCACACCCGGAAAGGGCGAAGTCTGCACAGCAACAAGCGCCATGATTGCGTTGCACCGCGCGTCTCAGCAGCTGGTGAGTGATTCTTCTAGGTCCTGTTGTTGCATGTTTCTATGCGCTTGCAAAACGTGCCCTCCCCCTCCCCCACCTCAAAGCTCTGCCAGCAGGAGTTACACCTCGTCCAACTTCGTTCGTCGTTCATTTGTCGCATTACATTCGGGGTTTCGCAGCTGCGATTTCGGGCTCGACTCAGCGAAGCAACTTCCCGGTTTTCCTGCTGCGGATGGGGGGAGAGAGTGGGGGGATCGATGATTGCCGGTGACGTTTAGAGGTTTTGACTTCAATTGATTATTATTTATTTCTAAGTTGCTTGCACCACAGCTGCCCCCGACCCTCCGAAAAGAAAAGAAAAAAGAAAAGCGAGATGCATCCCGGCGTCAGACGAGCTCACGGAGTCTCCAGTCGGAATCGCGCCAACAGCTCGACGTACATTATTTTACGCGGGTTTAGAGACTCGATGCGGGTTCGGTTGCGGGACGGGAAGTCCCCGCACACACCTGGAACATGATCGACACACCTGTATCCTTTGACGACGCCACAATTTCGTGTGTACTAGCCCCCCCTCTGCCCTCCCACTGTCCCCATTTGCTGCGTTGCCTCGAGGGGCAACGTCTGTCCGAACGAGGGTGCGTATTATGGTCTGTTTGATTAAGCGCTGATTTATTGGGCGTTCGGTGTTTAAATTTAGCTCCGGTGCTGACGCCCAGTCGTTGATGTTGTTGTTTCAGGGCGACATGGAGCAGCTGGAGGAGGAACTTACGTGCCCGATCTGCTGCAGCCTCTTCGAGGATCCGCGGGTGCTGCTCTGCTCGCACAGCTTCTGCAAGAAGTGCCTGGAGGGACTTCTCGAGGGGAACCGGGGTGTAGCTTTCAGGACGCCTTTCAGATGCCCCACATGCCGCAAAGAGACCCCCCACAACGGTGCCAACAGCCTGCAGATCAACTACTCCCTGCGCGGAATCGTCGAAAAGTACAGTAAAATACGGGTTCTGCCCAAAATGTCCGTGTGCGTGCAACACAGCGGCCAGCCTCTCAACATATTCTGCGCCACAGACTTGAAACTCATTTGCGGCTTTTGCGCGACCACCGACGGCCACAAAGGGCACGAATTCTGTTCCTTGGAGGAGGCTTTCGAGCGGGAGAAAGATGCGTTCGACGAGCTGCTCCGCGGGGTCGAGAGCTGGCGGAGCGCGGACACGCTATCCTGCCTGGAGACGCTGCAGGCCGGCAAGAAAAAGGCGCTCCAGGCGCTGAGCGAGGACGCGGAGAAGGTGAGCGATTACTTCGACAAGCTCGTCGGCGCGCTCGAATGCAAGAAGAGCGAGATCCTGTGCGACTTCGAGACGCTGAGGCTCGCGGTGATGCAGACTTACGACCCTGAGATCGGCAGGCTGAGCGCGGCGCTGGACGAGCAGAGACGCGCGCTCAGCATCGCGGAGTCCTTCCGGAGCGCCTCCGAGCCGCTGTGCTTCCTGCAGCGGATGCAGGAGTTCCGCCAGAAGCTGCGGGTGCTCAGGGAGACCCCGCCGCCCTCCCGCAAGGACATGGACGTCGGCTTCCCCGTGCGCGATTTCGACGTGACGGACTGGGACTCGCTGAGTCTCGGGGAGGTGGACAAGATCTCCGTGCCGCACGGCGAGCGGCCGTGCGCGCCGGCGGCGGCGCTCTCGCGGACGCGCCGATGGACGCCGATGCTGGCGTGCGCGCTGCTGTGTGCTCTCCTCTTGCTGCTGCTCCGCTGGATCGCGGCCGACGCTCCGCCGCAAATCCACACGGGCGTCTACCTGCTGGAGATGACCAGCGTGTACGCGCGCGTAATGGGCGCGGGTCAGGAGTGTATCGTGAACTTAATCGACTTCACTGTCAATTTTATTGGCAGCGGTTAAGTTGCTTTAATGACCGCCCGCGGCGTCTCCGCCGTGCACGGGCGAGACGTGCCGCCCCCCGTGGATGTTACATAAACCCAGAATCTGGAAACACCGAGGCCAAGAATCACGCCACTGTTAGACGGTTCAGACGGTTCCTCCCAAAATATTTGATTATTCCTTCAAATGCGCCGCATCTCCTCCTCCTCCTATATTAAAAAAAAAAACGATTATTTTCAGGAACGATCTTGCTAAATAAAACACATTTCCAGACTTCCATGTTTGTTTTAATTCGCCTGCGTCATGTCAAACATGACGAGGAAACATGTCTGACAGAAGGAGCAGCGGCCTACACAAAGTGCAACCCCACCCGGAGTGATGCTGCAACCTCTTCAAGGTTACAAACGTTGCATAAGGAGGGCCTGCCTGTGTGAAATATGCAGCTGGCTGCAGACAGAGAGGGATGGTGGTGGTGATGGGTCATATGAAATCATTTCATGACAGGAAACAAACCAGCATCCTCACGTCCAACGAGTGCGAGTCCAACGCTTTCACGACACAGGGCCGCAATTACATTTCCACGCACTCTTTTGTTTTTCATTTATTTCCGGAGGTTGACGTGACTCACTCGTTGCATGACTTCTCCTGTCTATAAAGTCAAACATCTGCTCGTTGTTAAAATCACAAGGATCGTGTAGGCATGTTCCGGTCGGTAGTTAACGGCTCTAAAGCCTGGAATTAGAAGGGGGGAGAGAGAAAAAGAGACAATTATGAGAAGAGAAGAGAATAAAACGGTTTAGGAATTTATGGAAATTCAACAAGCTCCCTGGCTTCAGGCCAGCAGTGGTCTTTATTAAATAGGTCAAAATAAGCAAGCAAAAAGTGTGTTCTGTGTATCGATCTGTCCCTATGTTTGTTTGTTTGTTTTTTCCCCCCCGGAATGGGAATGGCGTGTATTTCTGTGGAAGGGCAAGCTCTCGGATCACAACACAAAGTCGGTCGGTGATGTCAGCACCGGCCGCAACACGCATGTACATAGGGCTTTATATATATAGCCTGGTGTTACCAGGCAAATATAGGAGCAGAATAAAAGTACCACTCTGCGTTAATATTTTATCCGTCGCCGCACACAAATTTAGCTCGAAAATACTGTCAAATCCAAATCAAGGAATGACGACAGTGGCTCGGGTGTTGAGTCCATAGAAATTAATTCCTCAAAGACAGGAAACGTTACATTTTTAGGTCTAGACATATTGTTTTAAAAGATAAAATAAAAAATATTTATTCCAGAGTTACTACAGATCACGTGTCCAGTCTCGTCACGCCGAGGCCACCCACGTTACACCTCGCATATCGCCCGCAAATATAATTCAAGTGTAATAATTACTGTTATTACTCCCATCATTACACTTTATACGTCTTACATTCCATTGGCGTTCTAGAGGACATTTTATCCTCGCCTGTAAAGTGTGTGTGTGTGTGTGTGCATGTGCGCGCGCGCGCGCGTGGACGCAGTCACATGCAGACAGGCGTACACACACACACACACACACACACACACACACACACACACACACACCCGCAAATGACTTTGTCACAGCGCGGTGCACGGAGCAAGATCCTTTAAATCTCAACAAGCTTGTTAAAGGAAGTGTATAAAAAGTCACAAAA
>CAAKHD010000434.1:10972-24913 GCA_901007705.1 Fistularia tabacaria
CCCTCTGTTTTCTCGAAGGCGGAAAATCGGGGTTTTTTTTATCCCCCCCCACCCCCCCCGTGCCCCCCCCCCACCCCCCCCCCCCCCCCCCCCCCAGATCTGGCGCCGCAGATGACAGTCGTCAGGTTAATCTCGGCTGAGTCTTACACAAGCAGTTGTCTTCCTGCATTATCGCCCGATGCTTAGCGCGCGCCGCGATCGCGGGCGGTGTCAGGCACGTGCCGACGGAGCAGCACTCGCGAGTTTGGATCCCTCAAGAGCGCCGCTCGTGCACGTTAGCTTCAAGGAGATGGGTTGGGGTGGGGGGGGGCTTTGATGCAACATTCATTGTATGGGAAATATTGATGGCTGTGGACGGGAAGATCAGTGGCTGCGCGGAAGGAGTGACGCGGGGGTAGCGGATGGAGCATTCATTCATTCATTCATCTTCTGCACCACTGCTCAGGATGGCAGGGATGCTGGAGCCTATCCCGGCTGTGATTGGGCGAGAGGCAGGTTCGCCCCGGACCAATCACAGGGACACATCACGGATCATACGACCATTCACTCACTCATTCTTCTTCTTCTCCTTTGGGTTTTTCCCTTCAGGGTCTCCACAGCCAATCCACCTTCTACATCTAAGCCTGTTCTCTGGATCCTCCTCTCTTCATATCCTCTCTCACTACCTCCATACATCTTCTCTCTGGTCTTCATCTGGACCTCCAATTCCAGCATCCGTCTACCAATATATTCACTCTCCCTCCTCTGTCCATGACCCAACCATCTCTGACCTTCTCTCCAAAATATCTACCATGTGCCGTCCCTCTGATGGACTCATTCCTGATCCTCTCCATCCTGGTCACTCCCAAAGAGAACCTCCACATCTTCATCTCTGCCACCTCCAGCTCTGCCTCCTGTCTCTTCCATTTTGTCACCGTCTCATTAATGCATCATATAAAGTTGTGCAAGTCGCTCGTTCACATGTCTTCCAGACACGCTTGCATCGGCTCGCTCATGCACGCAAAGGTTCGCCCAGAAGCGCCACCCGTATGGAAGGCGTGAGGATGAATCCCTCCTCCTCCTCGTCCTCCACGGTGCCGGTTATTGTTCTCCCTTTAAATACCGGCTCCCACTGCAGGCGAACCTGAAGCTAAATTTAGAGCCCGACAGAATCTCGCAGGCGGAACACTTTCCCCCACTTTTACGGAGTTGTCGAGTGTGTGTGTGGATGATGTCATGTCCTCCACGGCGGGTGGTGATATTAGTCGCGCTCTCCGGCGCGCCGTGAAGCCCAATCCCCGTGTCAAAGCCCCGACGATCGATATTCCCCAGGATGCGTTCGGGGGCCGAGGCCGCTCCGGCCGAGTCACAGCTGACTGGAGGAGGATGTAGATCTCGCTAGCAGGTTAGCGGTCACGCCAATGGGCTGATTGCTCTTTTAGTTACAAGGTTGAAGGAGGGGCGGGGTGGGGAGGGGAGGGGAGGGATTCTGTTGTAGCGACCGCCGCTAAACGCTAATAAAGCGCAGCGTTCAGACGCGTCCATCCCTCCGAATCGACGCTAAGGCGGGGAGGCAGCCATCACAATCAGCTTCCTTTCTCCAAAGCCAATACTCCTGCAGGGGAGCTGTCTTCAGCTAGAATTTCATCTGCTGTCTGCTGTGTGTCTGTGTTAACCCCCCCAACACACATACACACACACACACACACACACACACACACACACACACACACACACACACACACACAGACTCAGCGCCAGTGGCTACTGTCAGCTCAGCGCCTCATGCAGCTTGTTTCATGTTCCCGCCGCTGGCTAAAACAAAGCGCTAACATTAGCCCACAGTTGCTCCAATTCATTCTCCTGAAGAACAATGACGACGAAGGAAGCGGCCATATTTAACGTTTGCTTCCCCCGCGGGCTGTGGGCGCTGGGGAGTGGGAGGCCGATGTGTTTAAGGACGAGCCGCAGACGTCCGTGTGTGTGTGTGTGTGTGTATGTGTGTGCGTGTGTGTGTATGCGTCGGGCTGTCGGAGAGTTTGCTAGCAGAGGAACCTTGAGCTTGTTAGGCCGGAGCGGCGGCAGCCTGCGATGGAAAATGGAAGTTAAAGCGGGAAGGAGGCCCGCTGCCTAATGGCCCATTTACCAGCAAAGCAGGACACAATATTGTGCTTTTACCGAAGCTGCTTTCGTTAGCATTGGACGGCGCCGTACCCCCAGGGTCGCCAGGCGCAGGTGATCAATTAATTCCCCGTAAACCCCGCTTCATTTCCAATTAGCATCTGGGTCTTAGCGGGATTTATATTTACGTGTTCCTACTGAAGAAGCTGTTTCCCACTTTGTGATGCTAATCAACCGTGAAGCCTAGCTTAGCGCTGACGTGTCACCTTAGCTCTCGGTCGTTTCTGCCGGAGCGGAGGATTTGGACTTCGGGGAACCGTGCCTGGAAACAGACTCGATAAACACAGTCGGGACCTGTTTCTTTGACTTCCTGTTGTATAAAGTGTATATAAGTGTACAATAGCATCCGCTAACAGATCACATAGGTGTTAATGTCCTCTAAGCAGTAGTCTTACAGGCTAATAGTTTCTGTGCTGATATACTTCCTGTTTTATTTTGAAATCCGTCAATCACTTCCATCCTTGTGAAGTAACTTCAAGTGAATAATTGCAGCCGCTAACAGGAAGTCACAAAGGCGTCCCCAACCCCCCAGTACCAGTCCGCGGGTAACTTACATGATTTCTGTAGTGTTGATGTTTTATTTTGAAAATGACCGAATTCTCTCCGTTCCACCGGTCTGTGACTCACTCTTGATGCATGTCAAGATGCTTGTCTCGGTCACGCGGTGCATTAACGCTGATATTGAACCCACAAGCCGGCGAAACGACTTTAGAAAGTGTCTTTGCAAAGGGGAAAGGGCCGTGGTGTCTGTGTGAAGCGGGGTTTCCTGCAGTCACAGCGACCAACATAAAACGAGGGAGCAGAACTGGACGCAAGCAACACCGTTTGGGTGTCGTTGCCTTCCTTTAGGCCTGGGTGGGACCGTCTGGTGGCAGAGGAACAAGCTCAGGGCTCCTACGGATTGAATGTTATGGTGAGTTGTATTTTTCATGTACTTTCTATTTGTTCTTGTGGTGTTTCTCATTTTGAAGTCACGTTTAACCTTTACCATAGCGACCAGAGAGCGTTGAGGGGCAGAGAGGATGTTATTCTTGTTATGTTGTTGCCGCATCTCAAGAAGACGCTGCTAAGAAAGTTACAACCACACAGTGGATTCACGTTGATTGTTATATTTACAAAATACCACCGTTTGCATGCCGGTTGTATCATTTAATTTTGTTGTTTGTATCCGTCACACCTTATTGGCCGGTCCGTGAAAATATTCTCTGACAATGAACCGGTTCATGACGGAAAAACAGGTTGGGGGTCGCTGGTGTTAGCGGTTCGATTCCGTAGTTTAGTGAAGTGGTTCAGTCCTACAGTTTCTACAGTTTCTGATTTATTTTGGAAACCCGGCCTTTGCTTCCCGCCTCGTAAAGTGCATTTCAGCGAATAATCCCAAATATAGCATGAGGTCACAACGGTGTTCAACCGCGCGTTTTAGTCAAGAAGTTCGGTTTTAACCATTGGGCGTTGAAGGACAGCACGTCTTGTTTTTATTTTGAAATCCTACAATCACTTCCTGCCCTCGTAAAATGTATTTAAGTGACCAATCGCACCCGATAACCGGAGATCACATGTGGTTTTTATGTTGTATTAATCGCATAGTTTAGTAAAGCAGTTCCATCCTACTGTTTCTTCCAGTACTTCCTGTTTTATTTTGCTATCCTGACATCGCTACCGCCCAAGCAGAAGGAGCTATCAGGGCTGGTGTTCGGAGACGGCGTCATCCTCTGTATCCGTACCTGTTTGTGCGCGTGGTCGTAGGAGTTGATGTGGTTGTCAAACTCCTGGTGCCGGAGGTACTGCTTGTCGCACAGCTCGCAGTAGAACAGGGCCTTCAGATTGTCCGGCGAGCAACCCAAAGCCCCTTCTGATCGCTCCTGGTGAGGGGAGGGAAGACAAAACAGGAGAGCGTTGGAGGGATGGGAGGAAGAGGAGGACGAGTGGAAGCTGCATGACGGAGGCAGACAGTTACGTTGCGGGTCAGAGGAGCGAGGACAACACCTGAATGGGCACAACAGAGACGGCACTTGTTGAGGAGTTGGTGGAAACGTACCTTCTTGGGCAGCAGCGTTGCTGTAGGCGGCAGAGGTCTGTGCCGCCGTTAAACACACGCCGTAAATGCGGACGGAGGATTCTTCTAACGGCTTCTACCGATGCCATGTTGTCTTATTCTTCTCTGCGCCAGTCGCTGATTTGCACCGAAGGATACAGCCAAGCACCAGCTCCCTGCAACTTCAGCACTGCTGCGCTGGGCATCCGCCAGCTCCCCAAACAACGCGCGGGATTGGACGCCGAGGACAGACAGGAGGCTCCATCCCCTTTGCATACTTATCATTTAGCATAAATTGGCCTTAATAGCTACAGAACGACCAGTAACTAAGTTGCGCCGCTGCTGCTAAAGGTTACACGAGGGCTGCGACGAGGGGGGTGGGCGGCGGGGGGGCACGTTTGAAAAAACATCACAAAACAGCTGAGCAGTGTGAACACAAACACACACACACACACAGACACACACACACACACACACACACACACACAAACACAACAACAAGCACATGTGCTTGAGGGGGAATCGCTAGCCGACCAGAGGACGTCTCCTTTCCTTGGTATTAGGACATACAGTGTCGTGTACAATAAATTGGCAAGTCCATCTCTGTGCACGCGCGTGCTTGTACACTTAGCCCCCCTTTGAGTGTGTGTGCGTGTGTGTGTGTGTGTGTGTGTGCGTGTGTGCGTGCGTGCGTGCATGCGTGCGTGTGTGTGCATTCATGCCATGCTCCGCCTCAGAATGTAATTTCCCCCAGGCCAGGGGCTGCCAATAAACACTATTGAATTCTGTTCCACGCTGACATGATGGGAATTTAATTTGAGGTTGTCACTTCTCCCCCCTTTCCTCCTCCCTTTCCTCAGCCCCCCCCACCTCTCTTTCTCTTTCCATCGCTCAGTCCATCTACCAGCTCTTCCTCTCACTTGCTACCCACCACATCTTACCCACCACATCTTTTCATCCCTTCACCCCCCCTAACCACCGACTTCAACACTTCTGCCTCCCCTCTCCTCCCCCAGAGTTGCTCCCCTCCCCCTCATGCCCCTCCCCCTCCATCTCCACCCCTTCAATTTGATTGGTTGATTCTTCTAGCATGCTGAAGCGTAGGTGAGCCAATTGAGATACAAGATGGCGGAGGCGGGGTGGGGAGCTGGGGGTTGGTGTGCGTTTGTGTGTGTGTGTGTGTGTATATGTACGTGTGTGTATGTATGTATGTATGTGTGTGTGTGTGCATTTGTATGTATGTATGTGTGTGTGTGTCTATGCCTGTGTGTGTATATGTACACGTGTGTTTGTGCGTGTGTGTATGTATATATGTGTGTGTGTGTGTATTGGTATGTATGTTTGTGTGTTTGTGTCTATGCCTGTGTACATATGTACGTGTGTGTGTATGAGTGTATATGTCTGTGTGTGTGTGTGCATTTGTGTTTGTATATGTATGTGTGTCTCTAGATCTATGTTTGTGTGTGTACATGAGTTTGTCTGTGTGTGTATATGTATGCGTGTGTGCATGTGTGTATATGTGTATGTGTGTCTATGTCTGTGTTTGTGTATGTATGTATGTATTTGTGTGTGTGTGTGTATGTATGTATGTATGTATGTGAGTGTTTGTGTGTATGCGTATATGTATGTATTTATGAGTGTGTGTGTGTGTGTGTGTGTGGGTATGTATGTATGTGTGTGTGTGTGCATGTGTGCGTGTGCATATCTATGTATTTATGAGTGTGTGTGTGACTGTGTATGTATGTATGTGTGTGTGTGGAGTGTTTGTATGTATATTTATGTATGTATGTATGTATGTTTATGTGTGTGTGTTTGTGTATGTATGTATTTGTGTGTGTGTGTGTGTGTGTGTGTGTGTGTGTGTGTGTGTGTGTCAGTCTCAGTATGTTAAGCAGACGGAGATGAGCTGGTTCCACAGACAGTCCACGTGGACGTCCTTGAGCACGTGGCACTGTTTCAACGGTGAAATGGAACGCGACTGACCCCGACCTCCTCCACCCGTCATCCGCCTTGCCGTCTGGGAGACACGTGGGATGTGATTCGCACACACACACACACACACACACACACACACACACACACAAACACACACGCGGAGAAGGTGCAGTGTGTTACGGATGAAAAACAAATCGGGGAGGAAATGAAGGTTCCAGGAACCTCAGGAGCATCTGTGGCGTTCCTATGACAACGGGCCGCCATCGTGAGGATGCACGTGCTTGCCCGCCACCCCCCGCCACCCCAGCTACTTCCTGCCATCGATGAGAATCTCCCAGTAACGCCGTGATGACGAATGGCCAATCAGCATCACCCCTTGCGGTCATGTGGTCCACGGTGGGGCGGCCGATGGGGTCTAATTCCTGGAGCCGCTCCTTCTTGGAGGGGGACGAAGGGGAGCCCCTTGAAGATGGGAAAGAGGGGTGTGGGGTGTGTGTGCACTCGTGTTATTGGCTCGGGAGGATGACGGACAGGTGTGGGGGGGCAGACTCGGAGCTCCTATGTTGGGAGGACGTCGGAAACGGTCTGAATGCGTAACGACCTTCATCCGTAATCATCACTCCGGCATCGGAGAGGCGGAGATAACTTCTCCGTTCTGCTCTGCTTCCATCCTTTCTTCACCCTCTCTCTCTCTCTCTCTCTCTCTCTTTCTGCCTTGTCCTGTGATTCGCTCCTGCCGTCTGAGCCCCTGTGGCGGCGGCAGCGGCAGTGGCGGGGGGGGGAGAGTCCGGCACCGCCACTCCAGCTTCATTCTTTTGCAACTAATGGCGTCTGACCTGGGGGCTGAGCCGCTTGTTACTGTAATGACCTATAGATCTCCTCCACACACACACACACACACACACACACACACACACTCACACACACTCTCACACACTCACACACACACATGCGTGCACACACACACAAAGCCTGAGAGGATGGCTGTGTGTTAATGAGCAGATATTTGCAGCCCTAATGCGTCCACCTCCGCCGCTTTTATTGCACCGCCACGGCCGCTGCCCAGCCCTTTCATCTTCTGCCGTGTGTGTGACCAAAAACACACACACACACACACACACACATAAACAAATACACACACCGGCTGTGTGTGAATGTCTCCTCTGCCGCCGGCCGACACGGTTGTGTGTTTGCTTTGCTCCGGATCATTACAGCCAGTCAGAAATGAATGGATCTGGGGATGAATGTGTGTGTGTGTGAGTGTGTGTGTGTGTGTGTGTGTGTGTGTGTGTATGTGTGTGTGTGTTTGTGTGAGTGTGTGTGTTTGTATGTGTGATGGGGGGGGTGGGTTTGGTCTGCTGGCACAGGGATGAGATGTTTGCTTGGTGGAGAAGAAGCTCACCTGGATGACAAGTGCTTTTACACACATGGAGAAGAATAGAGTGGAAGCGGGGCTCTGTTTGACCTCCACACACACACACAAACATATACTTGTACACACACAAACACACACACACACACACACACACACACACACACACACACACACACAAACACATACCTGTACACAAACACCTAAACCTGTACACAAACATACACACACAATTACCTGCTCAAGCAGACACAGATACTACCATACACAAAATCAACTGCACACACACAAATTCACATACCCATACACACACACACACACACACATATACATATATATATATATATATATATATATATATATATATATATGTATATATATGTATGCGCACACACATATACATGTACACACACACATACCTGTGTCAACAAAAAATACACACCCAAACCCATACCTGTGCTTGCAGACACACATACTACCATTCACACATTTAACTGCACTTACACATAAATGCACATACCTATACACACACAAACACACACACGCAAACCTCTGTACACACTGACACACTTATACATACATACACACATACATACATACATACATGCATATATGCATGTACATACATGCATGTACACACACACTTAGACATTAAACCACGCATACCTGTGTCAACAAAAACACACACACACAGACATACATACATCCACAACCAGACATAAATGTACACGCACACACACACACACACACAAATTCATGCAAACACAGACATACAAACACGCATACCTGTGTCAATAAAAACGCACACACTTCTGTACACACACACATACATACATGCACTCTCCCACACACACACACACACTTTTGTACACACATACATACATGTACACACCCACACCCATAAATACGTGCACACACACTTGCATACATGTACACACCCATACCTGCACACACACACACACACCTCTGTACACACATACATACATACATACATACATACATACATACATACACATACTCCCACACGCCCACCCACCCACACACACACTCACACTTCTGTACACACATGCATACTACCACACACACACACACACACACACACACACACACACACACACTGGTCTCCTCGGTGCAGTAGAAAACAAACCTTGTAAATAAATGATCAGATTATAAATGTTAATCTGCCATCCCATAATAGCCCCGTCTCCACGGCTGACTCGTCTCCTTTAATTTTCACCTGGACAGATGATCCACTCCTCTCCTCCTCATTCCTCCATCCCTCCATCCCTCTGACATCACACACCCAGGAGTGTGTGTGTGTGTGAGAGTGTGAGAACCTTCTCTTGCAGCTCCACAACCTGGTGACCATAAAGACCCTTCATGGTCTCCTTCCTCTCCTCCCCCTTCTCTTCTCTTCTTCTCCTCCTCCTCCATCTTCTCCTTTCCTTCCTCTTCCTCCACCTCTTCATCTACCTCCTCCTTTTCCTCCTCTCCTCTTGCTCCTTCACCTCTTCCCTCCTTCTTCCCCTCATCTTCCTCATCCTTCTTTTCTTCTCATTCTCCTTCTTCTCCTCCTCCTCTTCTTTCTCCTCCATCACAATCTCTTCCTCCTCCTCTTCCTCCACATCATTCTTCTCATCCTCCTCCTTCCTCTCATCCTCCTACCCCTCTTCTTCCTCGTCTTTCTTCTTCTCCTCTTCTTTTTCCTTTTCTTCTCATCCTCCTTCTCTATCTCCTCCATCCTCGATCTCTTCCTCCTCCTCCTTCTCCTCCTCTTCCTCCCCCCGCTATGTTGACAGAGTAAGACGAATCACACACACACACACACACACACACACACACACACACACACACACACACACACACACACTTCCAGCTGTTAAAAATGCACTGGACGTCTCTGAATCCTTGACCTTCACGCTGAACCCCTCCTCCTCCCACCCGAACCCCTCTGTTCGAGGTCAGAGGTCAGAGGTCAAGGGTCGGAGCTCCCGGCTCCCTCGTCCTCAAGCAACTAGCCCAATCCCTTACCGCTGGAAGGATGAGCGAATTAGCGGGTCGGCCAACGGTAGCAATGACAAACAGCAGAGCCTTGATCTCCGTGGTGACAGCGGCGGCGGCAATGGCGAGCCCCTCTGATGCGCGCGCCAAGCGGCGCCTCTCGGTTATTTCTCTAAAATCGTCCCCTGTGCGAGAGAAGTGAGGAGGAGGCGGGAGGAAGTCCTCGGCTCGGGGTAATTCCTGGACCGGCGCTCAGACGCCCTCGCGCTGAGTCACGGCTCCTCCGGAGGGAAGGATAATTAATTTGTCTGAGCTGCTCTTAACCCCCGGGTTATGTTTCGGCAGGCGGGGGGTATACACACACACACACACACACACACACACACACACAAACACATGGACACACACAGAAACACATACATATCGAAATGCACAGGTGGCATCTCCACCGGCCTGATGTTTACTCTGTGTGTGCATGTGTGTGCAGTGAATTTGTGGAGATCAGCAACTGGTTAATCAGTGTGTGTTTTTCCACACACACACACACACACACACACACACACACACACACGAGTTATTACACTGTCATAGGTTATTACACCGTAATAAGCTGCTGTATCTTGTTCCTCTTTTTCTTTTGTGTTAAACTTCTCGTTCACTTTCTTCTGCGTGTGCTGGTGTTCCAGGTGGCTCATCAAACACCCCTTGATTATCAAACGCGCCCTTAATTGTGCATGCATGTGCGTGCGTGCGTGTGTTTGTGTGTGTGTGTGCGTTTTAACGTGTCTGTGTGTCTCCAGGTAATTACCTAATGCCGCATTCGTTAATGACCACACACACAAACATCTGTCCCAAGGTAATAAACAAAGCGTGGAGTCGGCCATCTGCTGTGTGTATGTGTGTGTGTATGTGTGTGTGTGTGTTTGCGTGTTTGTGTGTGTGTGTATGTGTGTGTGTTTGTAACAACACCATGTGCGTGTTCCACCACAATTTTGGGGGACATAAACACCCCCCACCCCCTCAGCTAAGTATCACCAAACAGCTATCACACACACACACACACACACACACACACACACACACACACACACACACACACACACACACAGAGAAGCTTCTGAACCAGACTATATTTCTAATTCTTGTAGCCGGTTCTTAAATCAGACAGAACATCCAATCTGCATGATCGGGGGGGGGTTCTACCATTAATCCTGTCATAGAGGAGGGAAATGTGCACGTGCATTTGCACATGGGCTGGCTTGTGTATCCGGTGTGGAGCAGGTCAAATGAGGGATGATTCAGTCACCTGGAAAGTAAATTTAAAAAGAAAAAATTAAATGTGTGTGTGTCTGTGTGTGTCTGTGTGTGTGTGCGTCGGGGTGCAACACGTCACCCCCCCCTCAATCCTGGGGTGTAGAGGCGGGTGACCTGTCAATCAAGTGGAGGTTATTACGCTACGGAAGGCTAATGAATTCATTAGCTAAACGAAACGTCAATAAATGCTTCAGCGAGTGTTGAAATCAATGCACTCCCCACACACACACACACACACAAACACACACACACACACACACACACACACACACACACACACACACACACACCACCCTCCTCTTCCTCTGCATCACGCCCGATTGCACACCTGTCGTGTGTATGTGTGTATGTGTTGTGTGTGTGTGTGTGTGACATTAGCGTTGATTAGCACTCGCGCTCTGCAGGAACGGTTCAGTCCGGTGCAGCTCAGGTATTCACCCCTACCCGCGTGTGTGTGTGTGTGTGTGTGTGTGTGTGTGTGTGTGTGTGTGCCTTCCAAATGTGCTCACACACACACACACACACACACACACACACACACACACACTTTAGCTTCACCGAACGGACGCGTACTTTAAAGGAGCTTGACCTTCCATGTCTCCTCCTCCCCCGACTCGAACGCTGCACAACGCCATGTTTCACCCACGATTAAGCCTCGCGATTGACTTGTTACCATGGTGATGAGCGGGCTGACCCGAGGTCCGGCCAATTGGGCTGCCTCCACTACCACCAAATGCCGCCTCACTGAGGCCTCAAAAACACAATCGGTCGCCGGCGCGCACGTATGTATGAGCATGCACATGTGTGTGTGTGTGTGTGCGCTCTGACACCACGGCGACCAATCCTCTGTTTTGATTTTATTAAATATCTGCGGCGGCGGTTAAATATTCATCAAAGCGATCTGCTGGATGCATGAGCACACACGTGCACACACACACACATACACACACAGGTTTGTGTTCACACGCACATACGAGCATGCACACACACACACGCACACACACACACACACACACACACACACACATACAGGTTTGAACACATTCCCTCTAAGGGGGGGGCCATAAGCGCCGCAGTCATTTTGGAGGCGCGCGGGCCGAGCGGCGTGTCGCGACCATGGTTTTTTTTTTGTTTTCCCCGCCCTCTTCCGCCCCCCCAACCTCATCCCTCCATCCCAGCGTGGAGAACAAAACCCCCTTGAAGTGCTAATGAGAGTTTGAGGAATGACTCACCGAGTGATGATTAAGCACTAATACACACCGGGGGGAGCGGGGGATGGGCGGGCGCCGTCACAACGGCCAATTAGCCATGATGAAGCGGCGGCGAGCCCATCTCCGCAAAGGGGAGGGGAGAGGGCGGCGCCGGGGACCTGACCACAAGTGTGTGTATGTGTGTGATGGTGCCAAGTGTTGAACGACGTACGCGGCGCCCTCCTGCGCCGCTAACACCTGTGGAGATGTTGGTCCTTGAGGCTCCGCCCCCTTTTGATCTGGGCGCGCTGTGTTTTTCATTTAGGGGTCGTCCGGGAGCGGTTAGCCAGTGCTACAGGAAGTCATCATACTGGCGCCGCCTACGATGCCGGACCCGCGCGCTGACCTGCGTTCCGAATGGCAACGCAGCTAAACGCCGTCCTGTCATCCCATATTTGAGCTAGCAGCCCTCGCTAGTTTGAAGAGGGTGCTTTTCATCCCAACGCTGTTCTCTTTTTTTCACACTTTCTCCCAAACATCCGAGTATTTAGCAAAGGTCCGCGCTCACGGTCAGCTGATTGGACCACCGCCCGTCCTGCGCTCAGCGTCACAGAGCCACTGGTGCCTGTCCCCGCTGTGATTGGCCAAGAGGTGGGGGTTCACTCTGGACCAGTCACAGGGTCGCTTAGAGACACATTCAACTCATTTTTTAAAACCTCAGGCAGTATTAGCGGCTAGCGTCCGCTATCTGCTGGCTTGGATCGTGCAGGTGCAGGAGCTCGTGCTGCTGGCACACACACACACACACACACACACACACACACACATACGCACACATGCACACGCTCACACACTCCCCTCTCCTTCCTTGTAAACCCAATATATCAGATGAGTTGACCCCCCCTCACATTTTCATCTTCTATGCCGTCTATGTGTGAGCCCCCGCCCCCCCGCCCGTCTCCTCTCCCTGTTTGAGATGTTCGATGACTCATCCCGCTACGTAGCCGTGGGGTCTCGGGGGAGTTGGGGTTCCAGGGGAGGGGGGGGGGGGGGGGGGCGGGGGGGAGGGTGGAAATATCCTCTTAAAGTTCATCCAAAGTTTTTTGCGGAAAACGCTCATTAGTGTAGCGCGCTACAAGAGCCAACAGCCAACAGGTGACGCCATGACTGGCGAAAAAAGTGGTAAGTGTTTGTGTGTGTGTGCTTATGTTTGCGTGTGGGTGTGTGTGTGGGTCCTCACATGTGGATGCTACCATCTTAGCCCCCCCCCCCGCCCGCCGTCCTTTGACCCGTCGTCACCTCTACACGCTGAGGTTTTTTGGCGCCTGCTAACGGCGGCTAACAGCCAGCTGGACTCTGCTGCAGGTCCCGACAACTACATTACAAATGTATCTATTTAAAAAAAAAGAAAAAAAAGACCTTCATGGTGAAAGACGTGTTTGTGAATGCTTTGGAGCAGCACGTGGTTGGCGCACCAGGAAGTAATCTCTCGGGTATGCCGGGTCTTTATTTAATGTTTCACGTTGCAGCGGCCGTCGTGAATTAATAAGATTGAAATTAAAATTCGCTCCGAATGCCGGGAAACATCTGGATGGGAGAACATCCTATGATCCGGACGGGACCTTTGCAAGCCCCCCCCTCCCCATTCCCGTCACATTGTGAACGCGGGCCGAACATGACAGACCAGTAATGACTCGAGTGCGGGCACGCGCGCGCACGCTCACACACACACACACACACACACATACACACACACACAGCAGATGCTCCTTTCCTCCTTTCTCATCAAACTTGTCATCAGCTCCGCCAGTTTGTCTCGTCTCACATTAAGAACTCATGAATAATGTGTGATTACTGGAGACCCTCAGAGCAGCTTGCACGCACACACAGACACACACACACACACACACACACACACACACACACACACACAA
>CAAKHD010000435.1:24164-34489 GCA_901007705.1 Fistularia tabacaria
GTTGATGGCAATGAACTTTCCCTCCATCTCAGTCCAGCCACTGCAGCCTGCGAGCAGAAACGGGTAACAATTAGAGTGTGTGTGTGGGTGTGTGTGTGTGTGTGTGTGTGTGTGTGTGTGTGTGTGTGTGTGTGTGTGTGTGTGTGTGTGTGTGTGTGCGTGCACGCATTTGCGTTGAAAGGACCTTGGGCCCCTTTCAAGAGCGTTTTGCTGGCGTCCTCGTTGAGAATTGATTGTCTTTGTTGTGGTAATCTGAAATTAATTTGCACTTGAACTCGTCTTTCTTCTGGGCTCAATTTTGAAACGCTGTTATAATTACGTGCCCCCCACATGAAAACCCAAGAACTCAGACAGTGATGTGATGAGCCGGAATATTTTAATTCCCCAGGTACTTAAGAGCCCCCTTTCTCTCCCTCTCTCCTCTCTTTTTTCCTCTTTTCTCTCGCCCCCTCTGCCCATCCCTCCCCCCCTTGTCTCCGCTCTCAACTTATCTTGCAAGGTAATAAAACAAAATGTTCCCATGCGTGGAGCTTAAGCAAAAGGTATTTGCCTGAGGGGGAACAGTAATAAGTGCTGTATTGCTACACATTTACTCATGTACTTTCTCAGTAGGTCACCGCGTGCTCCTGAAAGATGTTAAACTTTGGTTAATGCGAGATGATGCCGAGCTGAATGCCGTCAACGCGGAGCCGCTCCGTGATGGTGACCAGGGAAGACCATCCGCGTGATATCTAACAATGGTTAAACCCATTTGCATGCCTATTTCCATGCCAACACGCGAGGTTATTCAGTCACCGGAACAGTCATTTAATTAGAATTAGTCTCCCTTTCATTATGTTGACTTTAATATTGCGTTCGACACGTTGCGGTTTCGGGTCAGATTTTGCCCGATTTGGTAGCGCGGGCTCGGACACATGCAAGCACTCACGTTTGTGGCGTTAACAAGATTTGTTTTGCATTAGCCCGCTCCGACGGGGGGTATTTGTAATATAAAACTATTTAAGACTACCTGCTAACATCTGCTATTGATCTTAGCTGTGTGCCTCTCCCTTTCTTCCCAGCGTGAGCCGCTAATAACCTTATCAGTCATCTTTTAGTTTTTAGCTCAGGCTGCTGTTTGTTGTCCGGGATCTTTTTTTTTTTTTCCCCCCGTTTCTCCAAATGGGGTTTCGGCGGTGGGGGTATTATCTCGCTAAATGCCACTAGAACCATCTTCTGTGATTTCCTGCGGTGTTGCCTTGTGCTAAAAAGGGCCTCAAAGGTCACTGGCCCTGGGCAGAAAATTCTTTCGCCGCGACACCTCATGTGGGACTCGGAGAGATAAGCAAAGACAGAATTAGTGAGAACAAACGTCTCTCAGACGGCTTTATGATCATCAGAAAGGAATACAACTCAGGTCACCACCAATTTGCTTAAGGGCAGCAAAACAGTATGAAGATTTACCTTATTTGAATGTCAAAAAAAAGGATTCCATCAATGCATATATCTGTCTCGGCGCCTCCTACCTCTTTCTCTCTTTTTCTGTTTTGGATTTTGGAATGATGGGTTCATCTCTTAGTGTCTCCTACCTTTTTTCAAACATTTCTCTGGAAGTGGGAGGCGTTTCTTTTGCCTTCTTATGCCGACGCTGTTGCTCGCCCCTCTGCCGCTTCCCCGGACAACAAACCGATGACGCGAAATCGCTGTTTGAAAACACGGAAAAGCCCGCTAATCGTCTGTCTCCCCATTGATTGAAGGCTAAATGTGCGCCGAGCGTCCCCCTACAGCGAGAGCTGCTGTCTGCTGACAGACACGGCCTGCTGCTAAAGCCATTGCAATAATCATAAAGATTAGGTTAACAGTGGGAAATAGCCTGGGAAGACAAGTGTTCACAGTGGGCTGTTATTTTTGCAATGGTACTTGCAAAAAAAAAGAGAAAATCTACAACCTGCAACTGTAGGCTTGTGTAATTTCAGTGAGTATGTGTGTGTGTGTTTGTGTGTGTGTGTGTGTGCGTGTTCCCAGCCCATGTGGATGCACATGCATGCAATTTATATTCATTTGTTGCATTGCAGCACTTCTAAATCATATTCTATTCAGATATTACGCTGCCTTTCAATGTACATTATTCATAAATACCTACAGTCATCGCAGTGCGGCACGCCGCATCATATCAAAGCACCGGAGTGGAGTGTTATACCAAAATGTTCTCAAAGCAAGTACACTGAGAAACTTGTCATGCAAATGCGGATGACAGATCTTTTCGCGGAGAGAGGAGAACAAAGTAGCAAACAAAACAATGCTTACCCGAAATAAAACTTGTGAGGCTGACACTCTGTCTCTAATTGAATCTGATGGCGGGACAGAAATAGAGAAATACTGTTCATTTGTAATACAAAAACAAATTGTATTAAATTTCATTATGCAATTCACTTTATGCACATTTTGTTATTGAAATTCACAGCGTATTTATTGCTCTCGGAATTATCACTCTGAATATGCAAGACCTTTTAATAATTTAGCGCGTCAGTGTTTATTTTCAACATGGCTCACTTGAAAAGAATTTGTTTGAATTTTGTCTCAGTTTTGTTTATTTCCTCTTTTGATACGGCGTGTTTTTCTTCCCTCTCTCTCTCGAAAAAAAAAAAGTGTGTCATTAGAAGAAGCAGCTTTTGGATCCTCAAAGCGGATCCGCTCCGGTTAGGATCACGAGCGCCGCTCGGCTCGCGAGCGTTCAGCGTCTTTCTTCGTTATTAACAAAGACGCGGCGGCGCTCTCGAAGCGTCGTTTTCAATGTCTCTCCAAATTTGGCCTCGACCGTTATCAGTTCTTCCTCGCCTGGTTTTTTGAGCATCCAGTTCAACATGTGGCTAGCAGGCCTCAACCACGGTGTATCTCACATAAACCTCAACTAGTCCGCTAAACCCTATTCTTCCTTCGTTCACCCTTTTCCAGATTTTAGCGATAACGTCGAGGCTCACAGGCTTTTGACCCTGGCCACGTGTTCATCAACGCGTTTCTATCATCCTCCCTCTTTCCATCCGAACTACGATTGCATCTGGCGGGGCTCTGCTGACATTAGCAACGGGCCACGTTTGTTTCCTGCGAGATCTGAGACAGCGAATCGCGGGTACTCTGGAACGTGTGTGAGCGGTGTCCGGAGGTGTGAGTGTGTGTGTGTGTGTGTGTGTGTGTGTGTGTGTGTGTGTGTGTGTGTGCATGCGTGCGTGTGTGTTCTCTACAAGTCCGTTTGTATGACAAAGATTGGGCAGAGCGAGTTCCTTTTGTTTTTCTTTCAAAAAGCATCGCACTTTATCTTCCCCCTTATCTCCATTCATGAGGTCTCTGACTCGATTTTCCGTCCCCAGAACGGGTCTTTATCAGCCACTAACCCAAATAACAGATTATTTCCCCTCCCGAAGTAAAGCAACAAAACTCTTCTCCGAGTGCTTTGCGATGATACGGGCTACAGAAGAAACCCGGTCCACTCAGATTGAAATTATCTTCAAAGAAATATAGATTTTTTTTTTTCTTTCTTTAATCTCACTGAGGCTTTCCTCGTCTAAATCGTAATGAAAATGCAGACGAGATGTTAAATTGGCAGGCTTCACGAAGGGCTTTGTTAGATTATTCATCAAACATTGCCTGCAATGATGTCTAGTTCTGTCTAGAGTGTGTTCCCTCATTGTGTTTGCGGCTCATTCTGAATATAACAGGATAGGAATACTGCCAGGTGTCGCGTACACAAGAACTCGCCATTGGCTCGCCCAAGTACGAGCGATCTGTTCTATTGATGATCTTAATTGTAATATTCATGTATGCATCTTTAAATCATCACGTGTCATATTTTGAGCATCTTTTCCTTTTCCTTTTCCTTTTACACCTCTGTAAAAGAAATCAAGAAAAAAAATACGAATGTATATCTATTTTTTTCCTGATTTTATGTGTGTTTTATACGTGTGTGTGCATCTACAGCCCAGCATGGCAGCGGGAAGTTTTCTCTACTTCTGCTGTGATCATGGAGGCCACGGATCTCCCGTGTTACAGAATGGGTCAAGGCGGCAGATTGTGATCGTCGGTTTAGATTTGCTGTCAGTCGGCCATTTACGTTGGTTGCGTTACGAGAACCTCGGGTTTAGATGCATCGAAGTGGGCCAAGAAGCAAACGTCCCTTAGCCTGGTGCGCGCAGGTACTTTTCTGTGTCTTCTGTCCGTCTGTATCCCCTTCCGACCCCCCCGATTACTTACCGTGCTGAAATGCAGGCATGTGTCAGAACCTCGCGCCAAAATGAACACGGTGACAAAGACATGGAGGCATTTCGCCAGGGAAGGATGGCGCGGCGAATTGCTTATGTCAACGTCAGAAGCCTCGGAATCGGCTCACCGCTGATAAGCTCCGGGCCGACGTTATTCACGACCGATCCGCCCCAAACGACTCCCCGTTCCGTTTAACCCCGAGCGCGAGCGGCGTTCGAGGGTTTGTTTAAGTGGCTTGTGCTTGTATAGGTATTAGGCCGGGTTTGTAGAGCTAATTTGTCAGCTTTTATGTCTTTTATGTGGAGGTGGGTGGGGAGCTCACAGCACTATGTTTGTGCGCCGTGGGTTGTGTCTTTGTCTCTGCGTGCCTTTGCATGCATTGTGCACGCACGTTCACGAGACGGGCCTGCGTTGCTTATTGAAACAGAGGGGTTCGGCACCTCAGAAATCTAAATTGAGCACCCGCGGCAGCTCGCCACCTGTTGTTGGTTATCCATCACATGAAGCGGTGCCTCCGCTCCAGTTATTGATGGAGTGCATGGTAATTCCCCCTCTATCAATTTAGCGATTGGGCCGGCGATACTGTGAATGAATGAACTTGCCACTTATCTCTCCCGATAGGCTTGACGGAGTAGTCATATTAACCCATGGCAATTTTTTTTCTCCAAAGAAATTCAAAGGGCTGTGACTGGAAAGCATTTTAAGTTCATTATGCGGGCACGGTGCGTGATCATTGTGGGCTTCCGCTCCTCTAAATGGGCAGAGGGAACCCGCGCTCCCAAGATCTATCTCAAGTATCCGGCTCTTAGGTCTTTACTCGAGTCAGAAGTTCAATTGAGGACACCTCTGTAAACAAAGTAAGTGAGCGTGTTTGGTATTGTGTTCTCATTTGCCCAATTAGACCAGCAGCACTATGCTTTCCCAAGGTGCTAACTCGCTAAATGGGAAATTACACCATAAAGATAAGGGAGTGTCTGAGAATGTTTAGGGTCTCAGAGTAGTGCTTTCAGCACGACTGCGCCGCGCCGCCTGAGTAGAATTAATGAACCCCTCTGCGGTGGGTTCCTGATGCATTTTTAAACAGCTCCTCTTCATTTCTGCAATGACATTTTGATTGCATTTGTTTCAGCAATATGCGAGCGAGCGAGGCAGACAGACGCAGACGGGGGGAGAGAGCGAGAGAGAGAGCGAGAGAGAGAGAGAGAGAGAGAGAGAGAGAGAGAGAGAGCACTTCCCCTTAAAATAAATACATCTCTGTTCCGCCAAAGTGATTCTGACATGGGTTGTACAGACATATATCACTTTTAATGGGAAGACAGAAATAGTGTCTGTAATTTCATAGCAACCTGCTTCTTTCCGCCGTGTGTGGCGTGAATTCGGAGAATTCAAGCACATGGCTTCCCCATCAAAAAAAAAGGAAAAAAAAGAATTGATGAAACCTATTTGGATTCATGTTTGCTTACATGCAGTTTCCATGACTATTTTTAAAAACATTTTTAATCGAAAAAATACTCATGATCTGCACCTTCAAAAAATCAGTTTATTGACTTGTGAAATTAGCAGCCAGCGTAAAAGGACATTTTCCAGCATCGCATTTCCGGAAGGCTCACCATAATGCTTTAATAGAGAGCCGTTAGAGGAAGATGGAGGGAGAAGTAAGAGGAAAGAAAGCAAAGGTCAGCGATGTCGCAAGGCACCGCTGGATAATAAGCAGCACAATCTCTGGTTACATATTGTTTTTAAATTCTTTTAATTGCATCTTCCCAGCTCTCATCAGGGGTGGCGACCCTAGAAGTGGGGTACGAGGTCATTCTCCTGCAGCAGCCTTTGAAGCCCAAGCGCCCACCGCCCCCCCCTTCACCTCCCCCGCCCCTTCTCTACCCATCACATTGTGTGGCCTTGAATTGCAAATTGTTTTAAAATACGCATAATGAGCACCGTGGCAAAATGTTGAGGCCCTTTGTCTTTCCCTCAGTCAGCCTTTAGCGCAACTAAATGAGTTAAGATTGCTCTATTGAATTACAAACGATTATTTTACTTACTCCTACCCAGCGCATGCATAATGAAAAGCGCAAGAGGAAGATAGAACATAAGTTCCAGTGGTTATGATGGTGTAGAAACAAATGCATGTTCGTCTCGATATGGTTATTCTAATGATGCTTCCCGAGGTTATTGTTGTGTCGACCATCATTACAAGCGAGCGGACAACTTGGATATTTGCAAGCGATAAGCGGCACCTCAGCCTCGTCAGTAGTCTGCCGCCATGCATCCAAACCCTGGTCTTTGTTGTTAGCAAAATAGACAACTTGTTTGTTTAAGCAAGGGATTTGTATAATATACAACAACAATATGCCGTAGAAGGACAGTTGAGCTTTTGAAATAGTAATATGTGATAAAGTCTGGGTTTTGAAGCCTGCGAGATCATCTTGCTGCCGGTCTGTATTGTTTTCAAACTCTAGCCACCGGGTGAAATGCCAAAATGATATAATTTCCAGCAGGTCTTAAATAAACAAGGAGCTCAACAACCACTTCAACAATCATCCAGTCTGGCCCACTGATGGACAGCCTAATTAGAAAATCCAAAGATCTCTGTCGGCGAGACAGTTCGCTCTGTTTGCACAAGAGCCTGCTTGAAGGCCATCACTTACACCCCGGATTCCGACACCTCGGAGTTGGGACGAAGATCTTCCTGAACGTACCAATCGCTTGGTTGCAGATTAAATCCCGGGAGACATTTGTAGCATCAACAACAATTTGGGATTGTACCGTACGCTGCTGAATTGTTATAAAAAATCCAAATTGAAAATCCGATTTTGTCATACCAGGCAACTACAAGACCTAAAACTCAGTCTGCAACAAATCTGAGATGTTCTCGTCGTTGCTGTGCTTCTCACACAACCTATTCTAATCAACTGTTTCAAGAGGTGCCGCATTTGAATACGCAAAGCAAAAGAAGCTATCGTACAGTCAAAAGCTCCGTGGCTCCCGAATGTGACAGATTCGCCCTTTGGCTCGCCGATCTCATTATTCGGATGTCTTGAGAATGTCACTACCAGCTGCCGAGCTGTGCGGTCTAAAAAATTTTATAAGAGATGACTCGGTTGCGAAACCAAACATTTCCATTCATCCAAACAATCCACTCGGGTAATCGCTCATTTACAAAGCTTGCAAGTTTATCAATAACGGCTTAATGCAGCTTCACCAGCCGAGAGGTCAAACCCCTGTCACTGCAAGCTTATTGTCTCCAGTCCGTTTTTTTTTTTTTTTTTTTCCCCCTAAATCTAGAGTCGTATTGTCCGGCCGTTATCAATAACTGACTCAACACCCCCTTTGACATCGACACAGTAGACAAGATGGCTACATGCCATTCTGAGAAGCGATTAGGCCGGTCTTTCGAGGAGCTGCGGTGACATCATTGGTGGTTCAAAATCCGCCTCCAAACTCAAAAAGAGCATTAGAATGCATTTCATGCTTGACTTACTGAAAAGTGCAGAGCTGAAATTTACACCTTATTTGATGTCCGTCTCCCTGCTGTTAATTGGTAAAAGGATCCCTGACCCTTTTGATCTGCTCCACAATCCCCTAAATGCCCAAGTCTGCTAAACTGTTCGGCAGGAGATATACCCTGCAGTTGCCCGGCAATGTAAAGACTCTCTCACACACTGTCCCCCTTGCTTTTTTTTTTCTTTCCCCCCTTACTCCATCCTTTCGGTTTCCTTGCCTTTGGTTTACGTCCAGGCTGTGGAGAAATAAGAGATGACAGTTGTTACAGATATGCCGGTTTAATTACTTGTCAGCTTATAGCCCATATCTCTGCTGCCCAACGCTGAAGCTTAACTTTTTCTAGTAGCTTAAAGCATGACCAGCCTCCAGTGCTTTAGTATTTAGCCATAAAACCCAGGAAATCTGAAAGATAAAAAAAAAAAAAAAAAAACACGAACAGCTTTTCTAATTTTATGGGGGAAGAGTGGGCAGTTTTCTGTCACTGTTGGAATTGGCTTTCTCTCTCTGTTCCCCTCTGTGCAACAGTGACAGAAGAAGAGGGGCAAAGAGAGGGAATCTTGTAGAGAATGAAATTACATCACATGAAGGGGTGCATCGGTATAGGATAAGCAGAACGGTTCCTCTGGCTTCTGGGCCGCTGTTGACACTTTTAAGTCTGTTTGCAAATTGATAGAAGTGCTTGAGTTTTTTTTTTTTTTTTTCATTGGAGGAGGGCCATCCTAGACAGTCAAATCCAGTTAAGGGTATTTGGAAAACACAGCTGCTTATTTTGCAAGCTCTCCCCCACTGCAGCCACGGCGGCTGTAAGTGGCTGCTATCAGCAGGTGTATTTATAACGTACTTAGAGTTTTACACCTCACGGATTATTAAACGGAATTGTACGTTTAACAGTAATATTTATATATTTTGCCGTCGTGCAAAAAGCGCATTTACTCTGCGTGAGACGTTTTAAGTGTAAAAGAATCAATTTGAAAATCAATGAATAATGTATATTTGTACATCACTGAAGGCAAGTAACAATTGGATTATTCTGCCAAAGAATCCGAATTTTAATTGTTGCTCACTGGAGAATAAGTAAAGTCTACTTACCGAAAGCAATTTGATTTTAAACTCACAATTTACATTGTCATCGGGCGTCTATTGTCTATAGCATTAAATGCTTTTCTTGAGCCACAACAGTCAGACTACCATTAGCTACCTTTGTGACAACAATAACCAACGTTACCATTCTACATAGCTGTCGATGACATAAAGGGTAGTGCCTTTAGTCTGTTCTATATACTAAAGAAGATTTACATTTAAAATCGTGTAATACAGTGTGAGCCACACAAAATACATAAGTCTTTTCATTTTCTGTATGGCCAGAGGTGATATTGTTGTACAACAATAATATACATTTGCTTTGGATGCCTGTCAGAGAACCTGCCATTTTTGTCTCACATTATGGTTGAGAAGCCTCTCCGTGTTAGATTTTTTTTTTTTTTTTTTAGGAAACGCAACACAATGCACCGGCGTGAAGGGACAGCGATGGATGGCGCTGTGCAGAGAGAGCGCCAGAGTTTTGGACACATGCCTGCATGGGCCTATTGTTAAGGTTTCCCTCGGTGTTTATCCCGAGCTTTGTCTCCCACCATGATACATACTTTTCATTGAAGCGAAACAGATTATTTGTTACCATAGTTTCACTATTCCTGAGTTTTTACAGCAAAGCGTAATGGGTTTAGACGCCGTGGTGTGTGTGTGTGTGGGTGTGTGCGCGCAGAAGTGCATGTGCTTATTGGTACGTACACGCATGTGTTGGGGAAGGGGAGCAAAAATGCCTCTCTCTCTGGATTGAAAAGAAAAACAATAGTGATTTACCTATTCATTTCATCAGTGACAATCACATTGTCGATGTCTGGCAGGAGCTTTTCCGTACCGTTTCTCGCGGCTTGTTTCTCTCCTGCTGCTTTCTCTGTGTCTTTAGAATGCGCTTTTACTACGGGAATGCGTTGTCAGTTTTTATATCAAAGGTTTATTGACTAATTATGAACTATAACACCAATAAAACGTTCACCTTCTGCGTTTTCTATAAAATCCGCTCGTATATGCTCATGTTTTAGCAATGAAATAGAGTACGAAGGCAGTTAAACAGTAAAAAAAAAAAAAACAGTGTCATTTTTACGACATTATTTATTCATGCATTCATTCCATGGACAAATGTGTAAGAAAAGGGAGCTGTTTGAGAGTAGAAAACTTTTAATGCACACAATGTATTTGGTTGATGGACCATTCAGGGGGAACAACCACTCATGTACAAACCAGCAACGGGATTAGTAGTTTGTGCTGAAATAGATAAGAGCAAATCAATGTCTAATGCTAAGGGTCTGCACATCGACTCCACCGATGTCATTGCATCTGCGGTTTCAGACAAAGGAGAAACTAAATCGGCCAAAAATGTCCAACAATGTCGACGCCTGCATTTGTTTCGAATGGGAAAACCTTACGCGTTGTTTCCTCGGCTGCCCTTTGAGGACCGACCCCCCCCCCCCACCCCCCACCCCCCCCAACCCCACCTCGCCCCCCCCTCAAAACCATACCGTCCA
>CAAKHD010000435.1:62491-74798 GCA_901007705.1 Fistularia tabacaria
GGGCCTTGTTTATTCTGCAGGTAACGATCCAAAACCCGCAGACATTTGCCCCCCAGGAAGGGGTGTGCTCACCCAAGTTTGTCATTTCATTTCTTCTGTGAAATCCATTAAGTCCCCCCCCTGGGCGTTTTTTTTTTTTTTTTTTTCCCGTCGGGGTGTTGTTTTTTTTTTTTTTTTTTTTTTTTTTTTTTTGATTCCCCCTCTCCGGCAGATTTCCGAACAGCCATGTGAAATTAATCTGAGGGAAAATAAACAGCGGAGCCCAACAACTAATACAGTTAATTGTCTTAGTGCTTTCCTGGCGAGCCCTTCGCTAACAGCTGGTCATACTGGCTCATGGCATCACTTCAGCCAGCCTTTGAGATAATAACTTTTGCATCTGCCAAAGAAGTGGCTGTTACTGCCCACAGAATTTACAACTCACAAGTGGAAACACAGACTCCGACAGTATTTTCTATGCATGGGTCTTTGAATTTTATTAATGTAATGCAAACACAGTCCCTCCAACACATTAAATTGTTGATGTTATGCGAATACACTCCGGAATTGCAGATCCTCATTAACATTATTTGCATGTTAATCTGCATCTTTTTAATTAGTGATATTATTTATGCACATAATTTTCACCCGGTGAAGCCAAGTTGCAGGCACATTAATTAATCTACAGAGATGCCAAACTGTTTTTCCTCTCTTTTTATTTGTTTACACCGTGTTCTGGATTCGGGGGGAAGTTGAGAGAGAATGAAGGGAGGGGGGGGAGGAATAAAATGCCTAAATGTGAATAAAAGTAAAAAGACAAGATTAACTAAAAGTCCTTTTAGTCTTCATAATTCATATTGTAATATTAGCCAAATGTCACGTGTGTGTGTGTGTGTGTGTGTGTGTGTGTGTGTGTGTGTATTTTTTTTTCCTTCCCTGTTCCTCCCTGCTTCCCTCTGAGATCGGTTATTCAGTTACACCACCTTGATGTATTATTAAAATCCATAATGGACTCCGGAGGCTTCCTTTGCCTCTCTTCTTCATTTACAGTATATAGCCAGTGTTATTCTAATCTTCCTACAACATCGCCATGCATAGGCAATGAGCCCCCAAATCCAACCCCACCACCTACCCAGCAGCCCCTGTGAGATCCATCCACCTCTACACGCAGCCACCAGATAAACACTCCAGTATGCCTCACCAAAAAAAAAAGAAAAAAAGTCTGGAGACGAGACCTCTGTGATGATACTTTATGCAAAGCAGAGACAATAGCGCTCACTGTTGTCGCTGCTTCAGTCGTAGCGAATGTTTTATCACGGAATCAAAATTAGTTGCAGGCATGTAAAATAGGTATTTGAACAGAGGCGCCATAAATGTGCAGCGATTGAAACGGCATTTATACGCAGTCTTTGATTGTACGCACCGAGCTGGATGGCAAATTACCTAACACACAATGCACATTTGCATTTTATATGTCCCTGTTATTGAGGCACTTCTGGATCTCTGTTACGAGTGTGTTGTTTTTTTTGTCTTTTTTTTAGCAATTGGTTCACAGCATGTTTTTCTTAAAGGCTTAAACAGATAATGTGCGGATGCTGCCACAAATCACAGCTCATACCAGGGTGTTCATACCAGAGCGCAGCCTAGATGTAATAAATCGTTTATTTTATTATTCAGGAAAATATCGTAATGCAAAATATAGTGCCAGAGGCTTTTGTCATTGTTTCACCATTTTTCTGCATATAGCTGCTAACATACAGGTGGCAAATTCTGATGGTATGTTTAACATATGGGTGGATATTACTTTATTGATCTCCATAGGGGAAATTCGGGTGTTGCAGCAGCAACATTAGAAAAAAAAAAACCCAAAAAACAGGAAAGACATATACACACGTATATATACACATATATAAATGCATACACATATGCGCATATGTCACCATACATGCCCACACACACGTAAACATACATATATACACACACATACCCATACATACATATAATATATATACACATATACACATATACACAATATACACAATATACACAATATACATATACGCATTTTCAGATAGATAGCAAACACAAGCAAGAACATATAGAGTAAGTGAACCAAAGTGATCTGTAATAGTTATGGGTACCACAGGTGTGAGTGGGTGACAGAGTGATGGGGTGACGGTCGAACAGATGCCCCCCAGGCAGTCATCATGTAAATTAAACTTTCTATTTAGTGTTGGTGTTTCTCATCAGTCATTCACACAAGTTTATTGGTGATGGGTTGGAAAAGCAACCATAACAACAAACGATGTCAGAATGTATTCATTTTTTTAATTTTTTTTGAATAAATCATCAATCATTCAACATGGGCCTCAACTAAAATTCCTTTACATTTTTGAAAATCTGATCCTAAGGTTTGTTTGTTTTTTTGTCAAATTCATGCAGTAGCTCAAGTATGAATGCGTAGCAATGGGTCACGAGTAGCCCTCGGTGCCGAGTGGAAAAAGAAAAAGGTACAAGAGCGCGGTACAATGGGTTTTAATTAATCTCACACTGACACTTAACAGTAATAAAAACAGCACCTGCCGCCGCTCACTGCTGCTCACTATCATTTTTTTGAAACGACTATTATATTCAAATTGACCTTTTGCTAATTTTCATTAGAAATAAAGTGTAATTAAGACTTAATTTCCTTAAGTGCTCCAGCGTGGGAGCAGTGCTAAGCAGCTTTGTATACTGATATTGCAAAGGATATTAGCCTCATCCATTCCAGTATGTCAATGCTAAATAGTAACACTGGGGTGCAATTACATAATGCAGACCCCCAGTCCTTGCTGCTTTGTTGGTCTGTCCTGGAGACTTTCCAAAAAACGAAGCAATCCGCCCAACTCTAATAAACCGAAAGGACAGCCTCAAATAATGAGACATCCAGCGAAGACAATTCCTAATGGAGCGCAAAAGGGGCTGCTGTTATCGCGCTTCACATACATACTGTATCATGTTAATGCAGGGGGGGAAACGCAATTGATAGGTTTGTATTCTTTTCAGGAATTGTTACTTTTTCCAGTGGTAACAACTTTTTTTTTTTTTCATCCACCCCCTTAGACATGATTGTTCGAGTGATCCAATCCAATCCGATGGCGAGCAAACCTTAATTTTTTTTTTCTTTTTCTGATCTCGCCCAACTCCGCCGCGATGACCATTAAGTTACGACTCGCAGGGTTTTTCAAGGCGGTGTTTTACTGAGTCGCTCCCGTTCTCATATCTTGAACTACTGTATCTGTGCTATAAAGGCATGAAAATGTCAGCCCATTGTAAAAGGCTTACAAAATGAATGATTACCCTGATCAAATCTCATCCCAGTGCCTCGATTCGTAACAGCTCCTCATCTTGCCCTGGCACATATTAGTCTGTCACGATAATACCAGGTCTGAGCTCTCAACTTAAGAAGGCGTCCCCCTCCACCTGCAACTGCCCCCTTGTTTTTCTTCTTTTTTTTTTTTTTCCCCAAAGACAATTGAGTTACTGACGGTGTTTAAGTAAATCCTTCTGAGGGGTTTGTTTGGAATTTACAAGCTTTACAATGCACCGCCCGTGGCACAACCGATACTGCAGGTAATTTGGCATGTCATGTCCAGGAACTGGATACGACGCGGCGTTCGGGGTGGAGGGTGGTGGGGGGGGATGATGAACAAATTTAAAGAGGGAAAGAGAGAGAGGGGACTGGTGGGAAAAAGACGAGGCCGAAATCTTGGCATTCCAGTGCCCATTCACATGAAACTGATAAGTCTGAAAAGCCAGGACGCCCATTTTTCTTCCCCTTGTCTCCACCTCTCCAGGGCTAATGAAAGTGCCTTTTGTTTTCTCTAAACGTTTTGCCCGCCGGGTCAAATTGTGGAATAATTGATACGTGGCGAGGATATCGTGTATCCAGCTACGATGCGAAGAAGATCGGGCGTCGACGCTGAAGCTGCGAGATAACGGCGCACAGGTGCGTGACGGCCACCTCGCCCGCGACATATTGCGCCGCCGTTTATTTTGTCATTTTCTCCGACTTCCCTTCGTAGTGCATCGTCTTTGCACATATTTTGCCACCCCTTTTCTTGTTGTTGTTTTTTTTTTTTCTTCGATGTCATCATGTAGCACGTCAGAATGATTTAACATCTGGGTTCTGGACTTCTTACGTCCAATCCCAAAGTCTTATTTTTGCCCCCCGCTCAGACAACAATTTGTGATTATTGCGGACGATTTATACGAAGGCGGGGTGGGGGTGGGGCCTCTCTGTCTTCGGACAAAGCCGCGCGGTTTAATATTTCCGCGGCCGGTCTTGTCGCGGCCATTAATGCAGTGTTCATCAAGATGTCCCTTTGACCTCGGTGACAGATCGAGGACTCGCCCCGATACATTATCATCCAGCGGCTTGACTTCCCATGTCTGGGGAGGAAAGGGGCGGAGGACATTTCGTCGGATTTTTAATCCCAAACTAACCACGCTACACATTGCATATAGTGTTAAGGTGAAAAGTTCTTTCTGCCACCCTATTACACAGGGGCGGGTTGGGTCTGTAACCTGAATCACTGGAAAAATAATGCACCGAACCCCCAGTACTGTATAGGCGTTACACCGCAACAATGCGTTTCTTTCTTTCCGTCGATGCCCTGAACTCGTCTTTGATGCCGCTCTGAAATGACTGAGCACCGTAGACTATTTTCTCCCCCATTCAGGCTATTCAATGGCCGGTCTGTCTGGCCTGTTTGTTTTCGGCTAATTGCCTCGAGATCTAATAAGTTAGTGATGATGTATGTCGAGTCACCTATGACCCCTGCCAAGAGAAATATTATATCGCACTAAAAGGGAAGGAGTGGGGGAGTCTCTTTATCAGTCTAAATATTTCCAGCCTCAAGAGCTCCCGGTCTCAAATGTTTGGGTCAGTCGCTGTTTAAGTAAGGTCATGACAGCCCTGTAATTACAATATTATGCAAGGCATTTAGGACTGGAAAAGAAAAAAAAAAAAGGGGAGGACAAGACCCGCCTCGGGCCGGGATGAAGGTGGGGAAAGTGGCTTTATAAAGTAAAAAAAAATGTTGTTTTCTGTAAAGTTTGGCTTTTCTTTTTTTTTTTTTTTAGCCTTAATTCATCAGAATGAGAATAGTTTAATGACCCAAGGGTGGAAATGTTTTTTTTTTTTTTTGTTGAAAGCAGCTCCTGCTCACAGAATAAAGTGGAGAAGAATCAGAAGAGAGCTATATATAAGAATAAAGAATAAAACAGCGAATGGTAAAAATAAAATAAAACGGTAAAGATCGAAATAAATAAATAAAAATTAAGTTAAAGGCATGCAAAAATACATGTAGCGTATATACATGTTTATTTACAAGTACATGGATGTAATTACGTGTCGTATTTGTGTGTATGAATCAGAGCTATTGCACAGGAAACGCTCATTGCACAGAAAACCGTTCATTTATTTTGGATGCGGTTCGTGTAACGCTATCAGCCGCGTGTCACTTGCGTCACACCCTCTGCAGTCAATTTATATATACTTCCCGTTTAGTTTCTGCCATACTACAAAGCAAACAGCTGTTTTTTTTTTAGTTCCCGACACATTCTCGTCTGACAACATCAAATACCGATGGCCCCGGCTCATCAAACGGCGACGCTCTCTCACTCCCCAGGCATCTTATATCAACAAGGCACCCTTTGGCATCTCTATGAGACGCACCGGCCTTTCAACTAACTTCAGTCTGGTTCTATTTGTGTCTCTATCAGATGCAGTCTGCTTCTGACATCAACATATAGCGACAAGGTGTAGAAAAATAGGTTGGCGGATGGGTCCCACAAGCACCCAGGGGACAAGCGTTTGAATCCCAAGTATTTCATTTAGAGCAAATAAAGACGGTAAATGTTGACTGCAACCTTTTTTTTTTATGATGTACTTAAAGTATGTTTATATTCAAAGAATGTTTGAAAGTAATTGTCGGGGTCAGGCGAACACCTAGGTAGAAGTTGAAGCGAAAGCGTGGATGTACTGCATAATTTGATCACCTGGGATGAGATTATGAATCATTAGTGACGAGAGTTTCACGACTATCGACAAAACAAACTGCAGCTTCTATCGGGATATGTATGTATTATTTCTTTTCTTTTTTTTCTCGACTGCTTGGCAGCACAGGGTGCACGGCAAGAAGGTCCCTGGTTCGATTCCGACAGGGGGCCTTTCCGTGCGGGGTCTCCGTGTTTTCCCCCCGTTTCTGCGTGATAGTTCCTCCAGGATCTCCGATTTCTACCCACAGTCCAAAGACATGCAGGAAATTCCCTAAATTGCACAGACATGGGAATAAGTGGGTGAATGGTTGTTTCTCTCTTTATGACGTGTGAATGTGAGAGTGAGTGGTTGCAGGTCTCTATATGATGTATAAATGAAAGAGTGAGTGTCATTTTATGTGATATATAAATGAGAGAGTGAATTGTTGTGTATCTCTATATGATGTGTGGATGAGAGTGAATGTTGTGTGTCACTATATGACTGTAAGTGAAAGAGTAAACGGTTGTATGTCTCTAAATGACATGTGAATGGGAGAGTGAATGGCTGTACATTACATCTCTACATGATGTGTAAATGAGGGGGTAACTGTTTCTATGTCGCTTTACGAGGTGTGAATGCGAAGGTGAATGGTTGTATGTCTCAACATGACGCATTCATGAGAGGCAGAACAGTTGTATGTCTCGAAATGATGTGAATTAGAGAGTAAATAGTTGTTTGCCTCAATAAGACGTATAAATGAGAGTGAAGGGTTGTATGTCTCAATATGATGTATGAATGTGATGGTGAACAAATGTATGTCGCGATATGACGTTTGAATGAGAAATTGAATGTTTGTATATTATGTGTGAATAAGAGGGTCAATGGTTGTATATCTTTATTTGATGAATGCATGAGAGAGTGAAGGGTTGGTTATCTCTGTATGATGCGTAAATGAAAGAGTGAAGTCTATATGCTGTATGAATGAAAGGGTGAATGGTTGTAGGTCTCAAAATAACGTGAATGAGAGAGTGAACAGTTTTATGTCTCAATATGATTTATGAATAACAAGGTGAACGGATGTACGTCTCTATGCGACGTTTAAGTTTAAGTTTAGGACACACTGTACGTGACAAGTGAATGAGATTGAATGGTTGCTTGTCTCTATATGATATGTAAATGAAAGAGTGAATGCCTCTTTATGAGCTATAAATGAAAGAGTGACTTGTTGTGTATCTCTATGTGGTGTGTGAGCGAGGGGGTGGCTGTTTCTTTGTCTCTTTATGACGTGTGAATGAGGGGGTGAATGCCTGTTTGTCTCCATACGACATATTAATGAGAGAGTGAATAGTTGTATGTCTCAATATGATGTGCAAATGACAGTGACTGGTTGCGTGTCACTATATGACTGTAAATGAGAGTAAATGTCTCCATATGACGGACTGATGAGAGAGAATGGTTGTATATCCCTATATAACATATACATGAGAGAGTGAACAGTTGTGTACCTCTATATGACATGTGAATGAGAGTAAATAGTTGCTTGTCTCAATATGATGTGAAAATTAAAGAGTGACCACCTCTATATGGCATATTAATGAGAAAGTGAATGGTTGTATGTCTCAATACGATGTTTAAATGAGAGAGTGAATGTCTCTAAATAACATATACATGAAAGAGGGAACAACTGTTATCTCATGACGTGAATGAGAGAGTGAACAGTTGTAATATGATGTGCAAATGACAGCGACTGGTTGCGTGTCACTATATGACTGTCAATGAGAGTGAATCTCTCTATATGACGTACTAATGAGAGCGTGAACGATCGTATATCTCCCTATGCCATGTGAATGAGCAAGTGAATAGTTTTGTGTCTCAATATGACCTATCAATGAGATGGAATGGCTGTACTTCTCGATAAGATGTTAGAAAGAGAGAGTGAATGTCTCCATATGACATGTGAATGAGAGCGTAAATGGATGTGTGTCCATATATGGCCCTGTGATCAACCAGTCTATAGTTAACCCCATCTCTAATGACAGCAGAGACAGGCCTCAGCCCTCCTCCGACCCTGAGTGCAGGATAAGCGGTAGAGATAATGAAAGAATGAATGAATAAATAATTTTCTAATAGCATTGTATGTTGTTGCTTATGAAGAGCAGACAAAATACCAGTTTTGCCGATGCACTGACCATGTTTTGTTCATGTATTTTGATTGCATACAGTTCTCTAAGATTATATGCATATATGTATAAATATGTGAATATATTTATCATTTTTTTTCCCTGTTGAAGTATCTATGATACTCCGCCCTCCTGCTCTTTTATTTTGTGAACAGCAGACAGTAGTCCAAGCCAAAAAGCTATTTCACCTGCATTAATACACAATGAATAATTTATAAATCCCAATTATTTGGTATCATTTATGCAAAGAGTGTCACACAAGGCATACATAAAGCATTAAGGATGGTTAACCAGTACAGGAACGAGAGACCAGGAGAATAGTGGAAGGTCAGAGAGAAAGTCAGGTGGCTTTTCTTCCCTCCTCTGTGGTGTCTATCTTAGCGTGTGTGTTCAGGATTTTTTCATATAAGAAAAACGAGTCAGTGGCACCGACTGCCCACCGACACCTGGAAATCCTAATCTGCGCCGGTTAATGTAGGACTCAATCTTAGAAAAATACTAAAAAAACAATGAATAAAAATGTGTGATAAACCGCTTCGTTACGTTCCGCGTTAGAGTTGGCGTGCAGACCGACAACACAATTAAATGTCCGGCATCTTGATTGTAGACATATAGTTTTCAATATATTTCACGAATTGAAAAAGTACAATTTTGTTGCTCGACCGACGTTGCGCGCCATTTTGCTGTGATCTCCTTATCTAAACAAATGCATTATAATTGGGTTTGTGGTAGTGCTTCCCAGGAGATGGACCGTCCCCCCTTGTCACTGACTATCTCCCCCACTAATCCTGTCTTAGAAGGGTCTCTGTTAACAGGGATAAGGCATTGGCCTGGTATCCTAGGCTAGTAAGCTAAAGCTTATGTACAAAATGCTATTGAAGAGGCGCTGCCTGCAGCTATTGGAACTGCGTAGATGTCCATATCATTGAGCCAGCCTAAATACTGAGGAATTTAGCCACGGCTAAATCTTGGAGACTGACGTGGACATGTTTGCTGATAAGGAACAGGGGCCTATGCGGGAGTCATATTTGGAATCAAAATTGATGCGTTATAGAGTCTGGAACATGGCGATCTGGTCTTGTCCAATGACAAATCCATAAACTCTCCTGCAAACATGCCCCTACTGTCGAAATCCTCTTCGCCTTACTCGCGCTTTTCTATGCTACCAATTATCATGCTCATCCGAGCTGTGCAGGCCACTGAGCTTAAAGTGGTTAATTCTGCAGCGTGTCCTCAACACTTTCTGCCCACTACAAGGGAGGCCTTGTTTTATTTTAGCTTAAAGATGATAACCGTCAATCATTTGTCTTCTTCGCCGGCGGCGTCAGGTGTTAGTCTAATGCATCACCTCAGAGGGCGACAGGAGGGCTGTGCTTAAACAGTTGCCCGGAATTAAATCATTATTAAGGGTTACGTTATTGACCCTCACCTCTTGTGGAAAAGCAAAGTGCTTGACACCAAGCTTCGGTCAATTTACTCCTTCTGGTGTGAACAAAATACTTCTCAGTTTCACACATTTGGATGGATTAAGCTTTTAACACTCGGTGAAATCCGGCACTTATTCTATAAACACTTGTGAAGTGTATGTGACAGTGGATCTATATTAAGTGTGACTGGGCAAGCTCCACCAGGCCGGAAAAAGGCAGCACATCTGTTCCCTCGCGTGATAACTTTGAGCGATACTCGCACACTCTTCAAGGAGGGAAAAAAAAAAAAAAAGAAGCCCGGTAAACAACTACTTTCTGGTTTCAAGAATGTTTCCTGGAGCTCTCCTCGCAGAATCCATGGGAGGAGAAGGCGACAATAAATCAATATATTTCTTGCTAGTAAATCTGGATGTTGAGAATTGGCCGCTTTTCAAATGCAATCCCAGGGACCGGGTATTTGTTCAAAGCCATGTAAAGCGATATTCCGAACTCGCACCCTGTGCTGAAAGAAGTTTTAATGTACCACAACAATTGGTGGCAGCTCTCTGTGTTTGCCAGTCACATTCCTGCATATTTTATCACACTCTCCGAGGCACATTAATATCACACTTCTTTGATGAGGAATGGTGCACACACATTAGTGATAGAGAGATACGGCGCATATGACACGCCGGCTGCATTTGTAGATATGTGACCTTCATTTGTGGTAGCAGAGGGCTGGTAAATAATGACACCAAGGGTTAATGGATTTCATGTGCTCTTCAGCGTCACCGCCGCAGTCACCTGATTCAACAGTACATGCAACCTTGCCCTCGAGGAAATGAGAGAACGCTGTCAATCACCTATCGCTTCCTGCCGTCGGGGGTCCGGGAACATATGCATACACACATACATCTAAATGCACCTCCTCCGCCCACCGGGCCGTACAAGCGGAGGAGGCATTTTCCTGATTGGATTGGCAGAGATCCTTAAAGTGTGTAACACTTTGCAAACTCTCACTGTTGGTGATGCTGAACCCTATATAAATAAATCCAGGCCTCCCACCAAGGTCTACTTTGCATATAGGTGAGAACCTATATGAAAACCGGTTGTGTTGTGTGCTCACAGATTTATAGCCGTTGCAGTGGAACGCTGGTGGTGAAATTACATTTACTTCTACACAGGTTTAGTTTTTAGTTGTTTGGTTTTTTTTATTTATTTTTTTTTACCAGAAACACGGAGTGCTTCGCAAACTCGAAACACAATCATCGCCTGAAGAGCAGACTCTCAGTCTCCAGCCGACTAAGACGGCATCTAGACTATTTACTGCGACTGCCGTGGGGTTGTGTGTTACTGCGCGAGTGTTCGATATCCTGTGTGCGCGCCGCGTCAATCGCAGTCGTCAGATGGCCGTGGTAACGTCTGGTAAGTTCTGAACGGGCCATCGCCACAGAAACCGATCTGTGTTTTATCTTCACGCTGGGTCAAAACAAAAAGGAAACATGCTGTAAAATAACTGGTGGCCACAGGGTAGCGTCGATTATTGGCATTTTGGGGCGAAATTCGGCCTAATTCGGGCAGCACCTGGCCTTTGTTTCCTGTGATGGTAATTAGAAAATGGAGAGTCATCGTCAGCAGTGGTGCAGATTCCTTGATTATGGCAGAAATAACAATAATTTATCAACATCAACTTGAGCAATGCGTTTTTTAAACAATGTCAATTACAATGGAACACATCGTTGTCACCTGACTGGTTTTTTTTTTCAATGTCTCGGGAAAGGGAATTTACAAGTGTCACATTAATGTCAGAAATTGAAAACATTTCTGTGAGTGTGGGTGATTGTAATTAGCTTTGTTTTCCAGATTATTGTCCCAATCAGGAGAGTAAAAAATTGGTCTTAATAATAAAAAAATCAAGTTAAAAATCAAATTAATTTAAAAAATAAATTAATTAAATCAAATTAAATTAAAAAAATCAAATTAAATTAAATCAAATTACATTAAATTAAATTAAATTAAGCCATTCACTCAGTAGAAAATGAGCCGTCTACATGACTACTGCAGCCTTTAATATCAGCTACATCTTCAATAATCCCTCTGACTGTTACCTTACTTCTATCGTAACTCATACTATAATTGCAGCTGTCTGAGTCATGAGCAGATGGACATTCACCTGGGTTTGACAACTGGAGCTCATTGCGCTTCTAAATGCCGTGTTGATTTTCCTGGGTTTCTGCAGAGCATATTTTAATTGTAATAGAATCCTTGGATTTGGTCGAAACATTATGATTCTGGAAAGTGCTTCCTTTTTTTAACACTCATGTCAGGGGCTCGATGATGCTGTCTAAAAACAAAATAGTAGGAAGAAAACTTACTGCAAGTTTCTCCAAAGGTACTTTGCAAGTTCCACTTTACCTACTGTTGTATTACCAGTACTTTCCGTGCAGCAGCAGCTCAGCCTGCTGTTTACTGAATGTAACTTTTTCCACAGATCACAATACTTTCTCTCACGTTGGTTAACCAATCTGGTTTCTTGTTCGAGGCCTATATTTGGCCTCATCACAACTATCTCTCTCTCTCTCTCTCTCTCTCTCTCTCTCTCTCTCTCTCTCTCTCTCTCTTGTTGAACTCAAAATAAAATTCCCCCACCCTCCGTCCCTCCCTCATCCGCCCAGGTTCTGTTTTCATACTCAGGAGTGTGAAGTATAATACCATTCGCT
>CAAKHD010000438.1:8912-26995 GCA_901007705.1 Fistularia tabacaria
GGCCGGAATGAAGGTTCTTTTTCCCCCCTCCCAAGAAAATAAGGAATAAGAACAAGACACAATTTTTGGAATTTTAGCTTTTTGGGGCTTTTTTTTTGCGGGGGGGGGGGTATAACTCCATTACCTGTACTGCAAATCCACAATCATTGAGGTACCAGAACCTGCATTTGTAGTACAGTTGTCCTTCGCTATAACGCGGTTCACCTTCCGTGGCCTCGCAGTTTCGCTGATTTTTTTCGTGCAATTTTGCATGCTTTTTTTTTTTTTTTTTTACAGCACATTGTTTTCTGCGTCCCGATTGGCTAAGGAACTGTAGACCATTGTCAATCAATCACTTCCGTACCGTGTCTCTTGTACAGTACAGAGTGCGTTCAGCTTGCCAGATTTACATTTATCTTAGTTCGCTGGCAGTGTGACTGACGTGCTGTGTGTTAGCAAGTTTTCTCCCCAACAAAACCCACAATGTCGACGAAACGTTCTGCACTGACAAAGGCACCTGTGGTCGCACCCAAAAGGCAGAGTAAGATGCTAACCCTCGCACAAAAAGTTGGACTTCTGGACATGCTAAAGGAAAGTGGAGGTTAAGCAGCTGTTGGGCGCCATTGTGGAATAAATTAAACTACAGTCTGAAGAAGGAGGAAAATAACATAAGGACGACAGCAGCAATAAGTTTTAACAAGGATGCAAAAAGGGTTGGAACTGTCCGCAACAAGACCATCGTAAGGATGGAGGCTGCTTTAGCTTTGTGGATCAGTGGATCAGTGTCTCCAGAAGTCACAAAGAACAGTGAGGGGTTTTGCAACCTTAAACATTTAGAATCATTGTTAACAATAAAGCTGACGACTTCACGGATTTCACCTATCGCGGGTTATTTTTAGAGCGTAACTCCTGTGATTAACGAGGGACCACTGTCTTGGAGCGCCAGGTGTACATAACAACAACAGAGGGTGAAATCCGAGATGGGGGTTTAGCTAACTGGACTAACGTTTACATGATCAGTGCTTTCACCTTTTAATGTTCTGTTAGAGTATCTAAAAAAAGGGAGAAGGAGGAGGGGGTTCAGGAAGGAGAATCCCCCTCTGGGAATCAATCTGCCGCGGGCCACCACCACCGCCCACTTTAATAGATTTAATTATTTCATTTCATCACGCGAATCAAACGGCGGGGAGATAAGCGCAGCGGAGGCGAGGAGGAGTAATTAAAGATCTCATTATTGATTTGGACCCGACGTTCACGCTTCTTCTATCGGGCCCTCGCCTTCTGGAGGACCGGCTCGCCGCGACACCCAACACTTTTATTTACTTATCTATTATTTTCATTTTGCATCTCAACTTGTTTATTATCCGGCCTGCGAGCGGCTGCCGGTATCTCGATCTGGGGGTATTTAATGGATTGACAACGCCCTCTGGTGGGCGGTAGGTGTAACCACAGGTGTATGGCAGTGAGTCGGTAAACGAACTCTAAGTGATTTAAAATACAAATTATAATGCCAGCATTCACTCTTTCATTCACTTTGGGAATTCAGCGTGTATAAACTCCAAGCTGAGTCCCAGAATCCCTTTTTTTTTTTGAAAAGTCTCCATCTAGTTCTCAGGTAACCGATTATTAATGTTGGACTTAAAAACAACTCTAATGTACTTTAATTTTATGATAAATACATTCGGCTGTGTTTTTGACTTGAGGCAGAAGGCTGCCAACTTTGAGCTGGATTCTGGTCTATTTGCCCGGAAGCTCTTCTTCCAATCTTCTGGTCGCGGCTTTGAGTCACTCACCGACGTACAGGTTGGATTTGTACTCCACGTTGTGGTTCTTCACCGCCATCTCCTGGGCCTCTAGCAGCACCTGGACACACACAGAAACGTACAAGGGCCGGGCGACAAACAGATTTAGGTATTCCTGAATCGTTTCAAATCGGAAGGTGTCGGTTAACATTTAAACATAAGGTTATTTAAAAAAAAAAAAGATAAATAAATAAAAAAAATACTCCAGTTGAGGTACGGTCATAGAAATCAGGACAAAAAACAAACAAACTTGGAAATCTGGAATGACAGCTGAAAGTTACTGAGAAATAATTTAATCCATGGAATCAATGATTTAAAATAACTGAATAAAATTTGGAACTACTTTTACTTGTACATATAAACCCTTTTTTTTCCACTTGTCCCTTTTTTTTACTTTTTTCTTTCTACATAGGTGAGAGAAGCCAGACTGAGATGGTTCTGCCATGTACAGAGGAGGGATAGGGACTATATTGGTAGACGGACGCTGGAATTGGAGATGCCAGGCAGGAGGTCTCGAGGAAGACCGAAGAGAAGATTTATGGACGTAGTGAGAGAAGATATGAAGGTAGTTGGTGTGAGAGAGGAAGATACAGAGAGGATACAGAGAATAGGGTTAGATGGAGGAGGTTGATTCGCTTTGGCGACCCCTGACAGGGGAAAAGTTGAAAGGAAAAGAAGAAGACTTTTTTCTTTCTACAAATGTATCCATTTATTCTTCTAGACCAGTGTTTCCCCAACCACTGTGCCACAGCACATTAGCGTGCCGTGAGAGATCATCAGGTGTGCCGTGGAAAAATGCCCACTTTCACCTGATTGGTCCAACAATTATCTATTCAATGCAAACAATGTGTCTGGGTGAGTCTATGTGGGCAGCATGCAGGGACAGGCAGAACATTCAAAGCTCTTCAATTAGATGGCAACAGGAAGTGAATGAAGCGGTTTATGTACCTGCTGCTGCTCAAACAGCAGAGTCATTAGCAATGCTTCCAGTGAGACAGCGGCAGTGATACGCCATGGATACATATTTGAAAAGAAAAAGTACGGATTTGACCCAGATGAAGGTTGAAGTATGAGCCATAGTCAGAAGAAAGTAAAAAAAAAGGTGAGCTCAAGACAATCCAATGAAAGTTAGATTGCGTTTGGATTCATTTTTTCTGGGGGAACCAACCGAGCCCACTGGGTTGTGCTGCAGTGCCACGCTTCCAAGCAAACTTCAACTAAACACCCTTCACTTCAAGTGAACAACACCGACTATTTAGTTAATCTGCATAAACAGAGTGAGAAACAGGCAGCATTGTTGACAGGACGAGTGAGAAACCTGTGAAAGCTAGCTAGAAAGTTCATGGCTAAATCCAAACAGCCAGTTCCTGCAAGAATATCAGCTTTGTGTTCAAGCAAGCAGATTTCAACCTGAGGAAGTCGATCGAGACGACACTTTCACTCTATGTCATTAAAACAATTTTGACATTTATTTGCTGGTGTTCCGCGGGATTTTTCTAATGTCAAATATGTGCCGTTGATCAGAAAAGGTTGGGAAACAGCGGACTAAATGTTATTTATATTTTTTGTCATATTTTTTCTGTCTTCTATCTGTTGTTTCCTGCCTTTTAGGTTCTCTTTTTTTCTTACTCTGAACCTGAGAGCTGCTATCTCTACATTTCCTTGCACTCTGTATAACCACAATAAACGTCTTCAGTACTTGAAAAATCTGTTATTTATCGTCAGTCATCAGTCGGGAGGTGGTTTCCTCTCCAGGAGGAGGAGGAGCTACAAACCTCCTTCATGATCCTGGCCCCTTTCTTGTCGTTGAACTCCAGCTGAGCGATGGCCTCATCGATGCTCATTCCGCGGATCTGCAGGGGGAGGAGAACCCACAGTTTCATGTCAGAGACAGTCTGGTGGAACCTCCGGTTCGGTCGGGGGTGTTGATCTCCAGCTTGCCGTCCATCACCGCCAGACGCTCTCCACCCGACCAAAACATAACTTTAAGATCTTCTCGCAGGCTTGGTGTCCACCAGCAATCAGAAACCCATTGCTTCTCCACTCACCATTTTAGCCAGGTACCACATCTTGTCTTTGCTGTACTTGATCTGTCTCCTGCAGTGATGGACCTCCTGTTCAGAGAAAAAAAAACATCACACGGTTGAGGTTTGTGCAAAAACACAGCACAGGCACAAAGGCCGCAGGAGGACTCACTGCTGGACGTCTGGGCTCGTTGGGCAGCTGAGGGGGGAACACCTTCAGGTTCTTCTTCTCCCACATCTTTGACTCCAGACAGACGGTGGTGTGGAGACAGGACAGCTGCAGGGGGACGCTCGGGCTCAGTAATCTGGGTTAAAACGGACAGACTTGTCAACAAAAAATGAATAAATGTCGGCACCTTCGGCTGCTAAGAGACAACTGGATACTTGACATCAAGTACCATCTACTTCCCAAACTGACTGGAGGGTGAGTGTATGTTTACTGACATGGCCAGTCAACCTGCGTGTCTTATTTGTGGAGCTAATGTGGCTGGAATGAAGAAGTTTCATCGACTGCGGTGCTACGAGACAAAACATCAAGATTACCTGAAAGACCTAAAGAAGAATAAAGTAGAATCCGTGATTTTAACAGACGTTTTTCACCAGAACAAAATCCCAAAATGAAGCGACTGTGAAACCAAGTTTTATTGTGGCAGAGGAGATAGCCAAATCATTTACAGAAGGAGACTTTCTGAAGAAAGATGTGCTATTTTTTGTGTCCAGACAAAAAGCAAATGTTCTCTGATGTAAGCTTGAGCAGGAATACGGTTGCAGATCATTGTGAGATGACCACTTTTCAGTTTGACAACCTTGAGCTCGATACAGACAGGATGATGACACAAGATCAAGATATATTTATAGAATTAGCTATTTCTTCCCAATCTGCTTTTTATTGGTAATTTCACTTTTCTCAAGAATAACGTGAAATGAGTTTGCTATTATCACCGAAGCTAATCTAATAACCTTAATTCTCGTTTGTTGGCGTGCATTACGTCTTTGTTCCCACCCTCACTATTTATACACACACACAGAAATAATTTTCTACTTTACGTGTCATTTATTAGAAATAAAATCATGATGAAAGCTGGTGTTTATGTGAAGGGATGAGGCTCCGGCGTCCTCCTGCTCCCACACTGCCCTTCCGCACCGGTGATGATAGCATGTTAGCATCGTTGCTAACAAAGGAACCTCGACTAACATTGTTTCCGGGTCTTACCGTGGGTGTAAAAAGCCGCAGAGGCCTCGAATGAAAGCAACGCCTGTGAACGAAAGTGAATACATTGTCAGGGCCAATTTTGACAAAAAGGGCGGGTATTTTTTGGACAATTAGCATCACATCGCTCTTACCGCGACCGGACGAGGCGGCGGCCATGTTGAAGTTTACGACATTGAATTACGGCAGTAGTGTTTCCAACGTTTATTTTTCCTTAGCTAACTTTACTATCGTAAAGGGTGAAAGATAAACAAAAGGAAAATCAATTTAGAGGGTTTATATTAAGGCATTTAATACTATTTTAAATGCTTCAATTACTTAATACGAAGAATGACTTGGGAATATCGCAAAGTACCCTAGTCAACGTTTAATTTGAGATCAGAAGTGCTTTTGTGCGCGATGTACTCATCACAAAAAAATCATTTTATAACTCACATTACCACAGGTTTTTTTTCTAGATGTTTTCGCACTTTCAGTCGCCGCCCTTTTTTTTAAATATAAAAGGTAAGCGAAGGAGCACGGTTTGACCCAACGAGCATCCCGTAGTTTTTACGACACCGCGCCCCTTTACGGCTGTAGTCTCAACCTCACAGAATAGCAGGTAACATGTGAGAAGTTCTCTTTGGGATTTTTTTCTGGATTTTTTTCTCACCGAAGTAACTTAACGACCCCACAACGGGGACGCCATGCACGAACGGTCGCTGCCCGCTTCCCCGAACTGGTACTGTTCCCGGTCCTGCGACGTCAACGGTGCCGGTTTGTTGGGCGTCGGAACCAAAAACGTCATCTGCTTGATTGACATCTCCTCGACCTCCTGCAGGGTGCTGGGTGAGTCCAGTGTGTGTGGCATTAATGGGACACTAAATAACCCCCCTCCCCCCCCCAAGGTGTGTGTGATTAGCCATCATTACAAACACACAGTTGTACAAAACGTGAGCCTCACTGTTGCTTGACAATACTCTTTTTCAATGAGGGCGATACGTTGTTACATGTATTTATTTTTCTATCATGATCATTGAATATGTTTATTGATTGATTGCCAGAATGAAAGGAAAGGTGGACAAGACAGCGGTGAGACCAGTGATGCTCTATGGTTTGGAGACAGTGGCATTGAAGGAAAGACAGGAAGCAGAACTGGAGGTTGCAGAGATGAAGATGTTGAGGTTCTCTTTGGGAGTGACGAGGATGGAGAGAATCAGGAATGAGTCCATCAGAGGGACAGCACATGTTAGATGGTTTGGAGAGAAGGTCTGAGAAGCCAGACTGAGATGGTTGGGTCATGGACACAGGAGGGATGGAGAATATATTGGTAGAAGGATGCTAGAATTGGAGATCTGGAGGAAGACCAGAGAGAAGATTTATGGACGGAGTGAGAGAGGATATGAAGGTAGTTTGTGTGAGAGATGAGGAGACAGAGAATAGGGTTAGATGGAGAAAGTTGATTTGCTGTGGTGACCCCTGAAAGGGAAAAGCCCTTAAGGAAAATAAGAAGATTGCATGTATTAAATATCTATTTTATTTTTATTATTATTAATTTACTGATTAATATCCAGAGGTGACATACACTGGGAAAAAATTAAAGCAATGTGGACTTTGGGAGTTATGCTGTCCGTAGTTTATAGAATAAAGCCAATGATTGCCAAAGATATGCCGATAAATAGCTAAATCAAAGAAATTGATAATTCTGCTGTGGTCTTTTAATTTTTTTCCATATTAAAACAATCTATATGATTAGGCAGTTTTAGATTTTGTATACTTGAATTTATGAAGGCTCATTTGCACATTGAGGTTTCAGAAAGTAGGCAAACAATATGATTATGTATTTAAATAAAATCAGTAAACATGGAGTTTTCCCATTCCATAGTTCATTTAATTTGTCCGCTTTTTTTGTCTTAGACTAGTTTTATTTTATCTAGAATTGGACAGTCGTCCCGCCTCACTCATACATTTCTTATCCCCCTTATAAAACAGAGATTTTGTTTTCTTTCATAGTTAAAGCGAGCGATGCTTGTCGGATCAAAATCCCGACGTTAGATGAATTCATTAATTTCTCAGAATGAACATAATGGTGGATAATAAGCAGGATTTACCCGTCGTCTTGCAGGCGAGCTCGCCGGCCACCGAGGCCTGGTGTCGGGCTTCTCCTTTTGTCAGCATGACGGCCAGGATCACCTGTGCGTCAGCTCTGCCAACGACGGCGCCATCATCTTCTGGGACTCGGAGCGCAGGACGGCGGTGACGGAGGTCGCCGCTCATCAGGTGAGAGAGGAAGATTTGTTAGTTCGACCTGGTCTCCCAGGTCCTAAAAGTACATTGAAACCAAATGAATGAACGGTGAAGTTGTGGAAAGTGCCGTGAGATGGTGAGATGTCAGAGTGGAAGCTAGCCAGATGCCTCCACTGGTGACCGAGGCCGCTCTGTCCCCTCAGACCGCCGTCACGGCGCTCCACTGGTCGCCAGCGGACAGGAACCTGGTAGTCTCCGGTGACGAGAAGGGGGTTCTGCTCTGCCACTGGTACCACACCGGGGACACGGCCAGCTTCTTCCCAGAGCCCAGGAGCATCTTCTGCCTGGCCTGCTCGCCGCACACTTGGAGCTGCGTGGCTGTGGGGTGAGGAGATGCACAAACACACATGCACACAATACCCCACACTACCCAAAGCTGGATATGAAAATCAAAAAACAACAAAAAATGGATTTCCCTCAAAAAACTCAAAAGAGCTGGATAAAAAAAAAAAAAAAAAAAGCTGAATTTCCCCCCAAAAAGCGTGATTTTTTTTTAAAAAAGCTTGATTTCCAAACAAAAAAAAAATGACAAAAGAGGGCTTTCCCTAAAATAAACCTCAATAAAACTGTATCCCCCCCCCAAAATACTTAATTTTCAAAGAAAAGCCTGATTTACTCCCCAAAAAACAACAAAAAAACTGGATTTAAAAACAAAACAACAAAAAAAGCTGGATTTCCAGAAAAACATGGAAAAGGTGGGATTCCCAGAAAAACAACAAAAAAGACTGAATTTCCAAAAAAAGAAGAAGCTGTTCCCCCCCCAAAAAAAGCTGCATTTAAAAAAAAAAATGCCAAAAAACACAAAGGATCTTTCAAAATAAAGCAAATAAAATTCAGAATCTTGAATTTCCGAGTCGGCTGTGAACACCACGCATCTTAAGGTGTATGCCTATAACTCTGAGGATGGTGTGTGAAGAGTACTGTAGTTCTCACCTGATGAGTGTAATCAGATTACCAGACCTTCATGCACACCTTCCTCCACTTCCGTGATTTATTTTTTTCTTCTCCAGCTACAAGGACGGGATGATCGCACTGGTGGACATCAGCAAGAAAGGCGAGGTGACGCGCCGTCTCCGCGGCCACGATGACGAGATCCACTCGCTGGCCTGGTCGCCGCGCACCGGCGAGGGCGCTCTCTTCTGCCGCCCAGAGGACGGCGAAGGTACCGTGCGTCCCCGAAAAACAAGTCTGTGGATTATCTCCGAACGTCACCTGACAGGAACACGCCTCGGGTTCCTTTCCTTCGCCATCTTCTCGCCGCAGCGACCAACGGCGTGGGTCCGGCGGAGAGCGGCTGCTTCCTGGCGTCCGGCAGTAGAGACCACACCATCCACATCTGGAGCACGGCCAGGGGCAGAGGTGAGAACTGCGCGGGGCCAGAAGGGCCACGATTGGATTCCCATGTTATCCGTGGGGTTCCTCCGGGTTCCTCGGACAGTCCAGAAACACGCGCCGGAGCTTCTTCAGAGACCCTGAGTTGAGCAGATTTGTGAATGAGAGGGTGAATTTTTTCGTGTCTCGACATGATGTGCGGATGAATGAGTGAATGGTGGTTTGTCAAAATAGCTTGAATGAATGAGAGGGTGAATGTTCTATGTCTAGAAATAACTTGTGAATGAAAGGGTGAATGCTGTATGTCTATATGATGTGTGAATGTAAGGGTGAATGCTGTATGTCTATATGATGTGTAAATGAAAGGGTGAATGCTGTATGTCTATATGATGTGTAAATGAAAGGGTGAATGCTTGTATGTCTACTCTGACCTGTGAATGAAAGGGTGAATGTTGTATGCCTATATCATGTGTAAGTGAGAGAGTGAATGGTTCTATGTCTTGTTTCACTTGTGAATGAGTGGGTGAATGGTTGGTTGTCTATAAAACGTGTCAATGAAAGGGTGAACGTTGTTTTTCTGTGAAGTGTAAATGAGAGGGTGAATGTTTTTTTTCTGTGTAACTTGTGAATGAGAGGGTGAATGGCTGGTTGTCTCAAATTTGTGGATGAGATGTGTCCCTGTGGACGATCCAGGGTGAACCCACCTCTTGTCCAATCACAGCTGGGATAGGCTCCACCCCCCGCGACCCTGACCTCAGGACAAGTGTTCTAGAAATTGCCTCTAAACACATGACCCCCCCCCCAGGCGTGTCCACCCTTAAGCTGCCGTACCTGAAGAGGCGCGGTTCCTCCACTGTGGACCCAGCGGTGAAGGAGCGTCTGTGGCTGAGCGTCCTGTGGCCGCCGGGTCGGGACACGCAGCTGGTGTCCAGCTGCTTCAGGTGGGTGCCGAGAAGAACAAGTCTCCGCGTCTCATGTGTGGCTTTTTCCTGAGACCCGTGTCTTCCGTCTCCAGCGGAGAGCTTCTGCTGTGGGACCTGACGCGGGCCGGGAAGCAGAAGTGGACACTCTTCGGCTCCTCGGACGGGCAGAACCACAGCAGGATAGTCTTCAACACCTGCTCAGTGGTCCTGCGGGATGGCAGGGAGCTGCTGGTCAGCACCTCCATGGACCGAGAGGTGAGTCCCGCCATACCTCCTTCTTCTCTCTCTTCGGGTTGTCCTCAGGAGAAGGTGGACGCCTCTCTGTGCGTCCACCTGTGGTTGTTTGAGCGACAGCTGAGGGATCTCCGCTGGTTCCTCAGATCAAGTGCTGGGACGTCTCCTCCCTGGAGTGCCAGTGGACCCTCCCGACCCTGGCGGGCTTCGTCTATGCCCTGACCTTCTCACCCGTGGGCGCCGGCTGCCTGGCGCTGGGCGTGGGCGACAACATGATCCGCGTGTGGAGCACGCTCTCCGCCCGCAACCAGTACGACACCAGGACCTTCTGGCAGGGCATCAAGTCCAAGGTCACGGCGGTAAGGAAAGCTCCCGCAGAAGCTTCCAGCGTAGCTTAAGAAGCTCCCAGTGAAGGTCCTGGAGAAGCTTTTGGAGAGCCATGAAATTGAGCGTGCGTTGTGTCTCCTGACCAGCTGGCGTGGCACCCCACGAAAGAAGGAACCCTCTCCTTCGGAACCGACGACGGGAAGGTCGGGATCTACGACGTCTTCGCCAACAAGTAAGAGGGCAACCATTCTTCTCACCGTTCTTCTAACTGGCCGCCGCTTTCTCAGCTGTCAATCAAATCTGGTGACCTTCCTCCTCAGGCCGCCGCAGATCTCCAGCTCCTACCACAGGAAGACAGTCTACACCCTGGCGTGGGGGCCCGCCGTCCCCCCGCTGGCATCCGGTAGGTTCTCGCCAGTCTCCATGGTGACACAACCGCGACCACGCCTCACACTTACGCATGTGTGTGTAGATGCGCTAGATGGGAGGCGGAGCTACAGCCTGTACAGCTGCGCCGGCGAGGGCGTCATCCTGCAGCACGACCCGGCGAGGCTGAGCGGCGAGGCGTCCGACATCGACAGGCTGATCAGGGAGACCAACCACATCAAGGTGGGGCTTCCTCTCCATCCAGGGTTCCTCGGGGGTTCTTCACGTCATTAACATGGTCGCCGTCTCTTCTCGTCTGAAAGCACAAACTGCCGCCACACACGGACCTGAGCTGGAAGCCGGACGGGAAGGCGGTCGCCGTCGGGAACGAGGACGGGTGAGTCGTGTGCTCCTACTTGGTTCCTCCACCTTCGGGCAGGTTCCTCTGGATGGTTCTCCTCCGCAGGTCCATCGAGGTGTACGCCAGCCCCGACCTGAGGCTGCTGTGCAGCGTGCAGCAGCACCACAAGATCATCAATGCGTTGAGGTGGCACCACGACCACCGCGAGCTGGACCTGGACCTCCATGACCACGAGCGCAGCGCAGCGCCGCAACTGCACGGCCTCCTGGCCTCCGGCTCCAGCAACGCCATCGTCTTCGTTCACAACCTCGGCCCGCTGATAGGTGAGACCTCGCTGCCAGAAGGTCCTGATCCATGGGTTTTCCACACATTCTCCTGCCTGGTTGATCTCTATTTTCTCTCCATGTTCACCCATTAGAGTTCTTCTGATATTCTGCGGCTTGAATTATCTGTTTTTTCTCCACGTTCCCCTGCTTGGGTTCTGCACATCTTCTCCTGCCTGGTTTATCTGTTTTCTATCCACATTCTCCTTCTTGGATTCTCTCCATGTTCTCCTGTCTAGGTTTTCTCCGCGCTTTCCTGCTTGGGTTCTCCACTTGTTCTCCACATGTTTTCTTACATGGAGTTCTCAACATGTTCTCCTGCCTGGTTTATCTCTGTTTTCTCTCTCTGTTCTCCTACTTGCGTTCTCCCCATGTGATTGACAGCCGCCCCCTAATGACTGCTCCTGACCTAGAAGGTTCAGGTAGTCTCCAGCATGGTCATGCCCTGTCGATGTTCCTCAGAGAACCCTCCGGAGAACCCCGTGGTGGTGACGGAGCCGTTCCGGCGGCTGTGCGGCCACACGGCAAAGATCACCGGCATGGCGTGGAGCCCTCACCACGCCGCCCGGCTGGTCACCACATCCTACGACGGCACGGCGCAGGTGAGCGCCGCTGCCATCTTGGCTCCGCGTTTCTCCACCTGGATCTCAACGGGGTTTGTGCCCGTTGCAGGTGTGGGACGTCCTGCAGGAGGCTGCCGTTTGCAACTACCGCGGCCACGCCGGCTACCTTCTCAGCGTGGACTGGTCGCCCGTGGACCCGGACCTGGTCTGGACAGGCGGGAAGGACTTCACCGTGCAGGAGTGGAGGATCTCCAAGCAGGAGTTCACCAAGCCACCCAAAGGTGAGGGCGCTGATGCCGGTGGAGATGAGAACCTGATGTTTGAGAGCCTCTGAGAAACCTCAGCCCCATCCGACTTGCAGGGAAGAAGATGATGGAGCTGAAAGAGAAGATGAAGGTCAACCCAAAGAAGAAAAAGAACAAGAAGGTGGCGGCGGCGGTGGTGGTTGACACCAACGGGGAGGCGGCGCCAGAGCCGTCCGAGGAGGACGAGGACGATGAAGGTTCTCCACCTCCTCCGGGAGACGGCGGGAAGCATCTGCCAGGTTCTTGAACCCTTTCAAAACAGAAGAAACGTTCAGCGTTCTCGCGGCGAGACTTTTATTTTTGATGTTTCTCCTCTCCAGTGGGCATGGAGTCGCAGAAGAAACCCATCGCCAAGGGCAAGGACAAACCCGGTGTGTGGGAATCTTCAGGATACCTCGCCGACGAGTGTTTCCATGGTAATGCTTTTGTGTTTTTTCGTCCAGACCCGACGGCGCTGAAGAGGAAGAAGCCACGCTCCATGCTGCCCCTCAGCACCTGCATGGACCACCGGCCCCGGGAGGAGCTGCTGAACGACTGCGTCACGCTGGCCGCCGTCACGCACGGCGGTGAGAACAACGTGCCACCCCATTGGCCAAAACCTGGAACGAAATCTCAGAATAGAAGCAGCCGCTTATGTCCAGGTGTTTGTCTCTCTAGCGCCCCCTGCTGGCTGCGTCCCGGGCCAAGGCGAGCACATTCACCTCGGCCTCTTCTCGGACCGGCAGGCGCTGCAGCGCATGTTCCACGCCGAAGGTATGCTCTTTTCTTTTCTTTTTTTTTTTTTTAAACCTGGACATGGGAGTTGAACTGATCCTTTTATCAAATTCAAATTTTCCCGTTTTAAAATGAATGGAAAAGTGATGGATTCGTCCTCGGCCTTCGGTTTTTAAATGAGAAAAATGCACCACTCTCTGGTGGCGCACTCAATGCTACGTGTCGCTAAATGTAATTACCACCCTTAGCTAAACTCCATGTATGGACGGAGAGAAGCTCCTCTTTCTAAAACCATCAACCCGTCCAAGTCCGGTTCGAGCGACTCCTCTCAAACCTCGTCCGTCCACATTCCCACCGAATCCCCATCAACGTCTCCTGCCGTCTAGTAAACGATGCTCTAGGTCGCCGTATCTCACCGACGACTTCTCCATCCAGCAGCGTCATGGGAGCAGTTAGGGGTTCAGTGTCTTGCTCAACAGCACTTCGACACTCTAGGAGGAATGGGGAATCGAACCAGGAAGGTTCCAAAGATGATCGCTCTACCTCCTGCGCTACGCCGCCCCCAATTGAGTTCCCATACTGGGAGTTGAACCCGGGCAGCCTGGGTGAAGCTAGGAATCATAAACACGAACCGCTCCATCCATGTTCTCCTTCCTGGAATCTCTCTGTTTTCTCCTTCTTGGGTTCTGAACACATTCTCCACGTTTTTTCCATGATTCTCTCTATGCTAGCTAGCGGTAGGCGGTGCGTCCCGTTGTCTTTAAACACCTCTTCACAAACCAAAAACATTATATCCGCTGAGCGCCGCCTCGGATCTCGGGAAAACTCAAGTCTCAGTTCCGCCGTCAAAAAACTTGAAATGCGAGAAGTGACGTGGTGTTCTCCTCCAGAGCAGGGCCACCTGGAGGGGGGTCACTTCGACTCCCTCGTCTACCTGAGGCTGTGGAGCGGTGACCTGGAGGGGGCGCTACAGCTGGCGGCAGCCAAGGGCGAGCTGGACGACCACTTGCTCTCCGTGGCGCCGATGGGTAACGGAAACGTGGCCTGGACCCCTGGCTAGCCACGCCTCCAGGACACTTTTGAAAGTGTGTGTGTGTCTGTGTGTGTTCATCACCAGCTGGGTACAGCGTGTGGCGGCGGACGGTGGAAGCCTACGTCAAGCAGCTGTGTCTGCAGGAGCAGCACCTGAAGGCTGCGTCGCACCTGCTGTCGATCAACAAGCTGCCGGAGGCCGTGGATCTGCTGCGGACGCACAAACTCCACAGGTCCGACATCTGTGCGGGAGAGGAACATCTGAACTTCAGCAGGCCTGGAGGCTTATCTCCGTGTGTGTGTGCGCGTGTGTCAGGGAGGCGGTGGCTCTGGCCAAAGCACGGCTGCCGGCCGACGACCCCGTCCTGAAGGAGCTGTACACGGGCTGGGCGTCGGCGCTGGAGAAGGACGGACATTTCTCTGCCGCTGCTAAATGGTGAAGTATCGCCGCATCCCCTTTCCTTGGCGTCCTCCTGAAGCCCGGCCGTTATGACCCCGCCCTCTCCCCCTAGTTATGTCGCCGCCGGCGCTGGTTTTGACGCCGCCAAGGTGATCGCCAGGAAGAACGACGCGGCGTCGCTGAGGGCGGCGACCGACCTGGCGAGAATCTCGGGGGAGTCGGCGCTGGCGGAGTCTTTGGCCCTGCGCTGCGCCAAAGACATGGCCGCCGTTCACGACTGGGTGGCGGCTCAGGAAGTCCTGAGCTCCCAGGGGAGCATGCAGGTCAGTATCTCCGGCGAGCTTCTTCGGCGCTCCCGGAGGAACCTCTGTTAACATCTGTTTGGTCGGCAGGTCCACAGGCTCCACCTCTGCGCGGCCGAGCTGCTGTCGTCGGCGCTGGCGGACACCGGGGTTCCTCCCACGCCCCGCCCCTCCGCCAATACCTGGGCCGAGCCCGGCGGCGCCCTCCTGGACCGCGTGCGGGACGTCTGGGCCGAGCACTTCGGCGTGCGGCGCGAGTGCGCCGAGGACCTCCTGCGGGAGATGGCGTCCGCGCAGAGCCCGACGGCGAGCGTCAGCATTCCCCTCAGACAGGTTTCTTCCTCATCTTCTCACCTTCTCCTCCTGCTTTGCTGGAGGTCCCAATTCTCCGTGAATGACAGGGGATCCGTCCAGGCTAAGCCCCGCCTCTCACGCCAGCGCTCCGGTTGAAAACATCTAAAGCATTCAGCACCTTCTCACCTCCATCCAGGTGCTTCTTCACTCGTCCCTTCACCTGACTCGGGCGGCGCTGAGCCGGTTGCGAGGCGACGACAGCGGCCTGCTGACGGAGCTGTGGCGGGCGGCGGCGCTGCTCCGGGACGCCGGACACCTCTCCGCCTTCGCCGACCTCTGCAGGGCGCTGTTCCCCGACGGTACATCCAAAAACGTTCAGAACACCAGACAAAACATCTGCCCCGCACTCTTCTTCTCGTCTCGCACCATCGACCTTCCTGGGCCTCCAGAGGACCTCCTCCCGGGTCCTCAGTGTGACTTATCTCCAGAACATCTAACATGTGCTGTCCCTCTGATGGACCCTGATCCTCCTCCATCAATCGTCCTCATTTCCAAAGAGGAACCTCCACATCTGTCTCCTCCTTTTCATTTCTTCACCGTCTCCATCGCTCTGGACTGTTGACCCTCCCTGCTTAAAACCGCTCCACCTTCTTCATCTCCACCTCGTCGCCTCACCGCTCCGCTCGGGTTCTTCTCACCCACACACATTTGTTCCATCCTGGGCATCACAGTGCCGTCTGCAGACGTGGAGATCCGGATCAGTCTGAAGAAAAGTCAAAAGTTAAAGCTAAAAAAAAAAAAAAAATTTTGAAGTACTAGAAATAAGCTGCAATTGGCGAAATCTGGGAAGTCGTCAGCATTCTTTTACTAGGATTATAAATGTTTTAAGGTTGAAAAACCCTCTCACAACAGTTTATACACTTTTCTTCGACAGGCATTAACATTTTCTCACATTTCTCTCTTGTTGAAACACCCTCAAAGTTCAAACCTTCGTAGAAAAATTAATAAACTATTATAGAATGAAACCGAAGACCAAAATCAAATTTTCAGGCCCAAACATGTGTTTGAGAAATAAAAATATACACGTTTTCCTGTCAATTCTAAAAGCCATCATAATTGATGGCTTTTAAGTAACAAATTTAATGTTAACAAGCAACGGACGAGGTTGAACACATTAAGAATTATTAATAGTGACTCGCGCATTTCACAGTTCGACACGGTTTTGTCGGGGAGAAAACTTGCAAGCATATATCACTTCAGTCACACTGCCAGCGATGGAAGATAGATGTAAATTTGGCAAGCTGAACGCGTTCTGTTCAACAATCAGGACGTAGAAAACAATGCGCTGTAGATCTGCAAAACTGCAAGGCCGTGAAAGGTGAAGCGCTTTATAGCGAAGGACAACGAGAATGCAGTACTCGTATCAGCAAATAGTATTCCTGGTACTGCAGTTAATTGACGTGAAATACCAAATCCCTTCACGCCGATGTTTGTTTCCTTTCCCCTTAGGTGAGTTCTGGGTTTACTCTGAAAAACGTTCTGGAATACCTGACGATGAAGACGCCGCCGCCACCAGCCTGCAGGCATTCGTGCTCTACCACCATCTCTACCAAAGATGGTGGACGGTTCAAGACGGCGGGCCGAGGCTGGACACCTCCGCGCTGACGCTGCTGCTGTCGGAGCCCCACGCCTCCTTCCAGGCCGATCAGAGGAGCGTGGCGGAGGTCCGGGAGAGTTTGGCGGCCATGATGCTGCGGCACCGCCAGGCCCAGGACGGCCAGATGGACGCCGTGGACGAACCCCAGGACACCGGGTGAGGAGAGCGGGGCTGGCGACCATCTGTCGGTCGGCGAGAAAATGCAATGGAAACTCACGGGTGTTTTTGTTTTTTTTTTTTGTCGGCCCCTCAGCGAGCAGGAGACCCTCCTCTCCATGTCCACTAGGATGTCCCAGCACCAGAAGAAGCTGGAGGAGCTGCCCGAAGCCATCAAGGTAAAGACAGAAGGTTTGAGAAGGGAGTAGAACGTGGTCAGAGTGGTACCTTTGCTCTTCAGGCGTTCCCCCGGCCGGACGTGGTGGAGTGCTGCCTGCTCCTCCTGCACCTCGGTGCCTGTGTCCCGGAGAGCCTCCAGAACCGGGCCAGGGATCTGCTGAGAACATACGGGACCAGCCCGTCCATCCTGAGGGCCTCGCGGAGGTTCCTAACTTGAAGATCTTCTCCTGTACAGACCCCCCCCACACACACACACACATTTCTCACTGATCTGATGTTCTGTTGAATAAAAAAATAAAAAAATTAAAAAAAAATCAGACTGACAGGAGTTGGTTTTACTCTGGAAACCAAACATCTGGCCATGGTTCCTCTGGAGCTGCAGACCACACCGGGTTCTCCTCCCCTGCTGGAGAAAGTCAGCTGGAAAAACACAGAAATCCAACAACTCCCTAATGTGACAGCGGGCATGAACGCTAATCGCCGTTGGAAACTATCATCCGGGGGATTTGTGAACCATCAGGGCATTGGAGTTGTTGTTTCCAGGACCTTCCCATGACTCAAAGCTCCTGAGATCCAGATCTTGTTAATTAATTTTTGCTCCTGGGCAGGAAGTGAGTGGTGTTTTTTTGTAAATGTAATGGATTACACCTGCGGAATTACTTCTAATTTCCTCCCGGAAAGTACGGTCTGAACCCTCATGGAGCACGGTGGTCCTCACACGTGGACACCTGGGTCTCCAGAGGTTCTGATGATCAACTCCTGGCTTTAGCAAATGAATGAATGAAGCTCCGACATACGAGTGCACGGGCTCCTGCTCCTGTTCTGCCCACCAGGGCCGGACGTTGGATCAGAACCACAGCGAAAGACCAGAGAACTTCATTGTTTTTTTTTTTCTTTTTCTTTTTTTTTTTTTTTTTTTACATTCAAAATACAAAACAATTTAATGTACAACGTTTTTAAAACAAGGTAGGATGTAAAAACAACAGCAACCACAACGAGGAAGAGGAGGAGGAAGAGTTTGGCTTGGCGAGTGAGCTATACAGAACCACAGTAGTTTTTAGGGCGATGGGGGGGGACATGCAGGGCGCAGGGCGGCCGGGACCTGCCGCCGCTCGCCGTTTTTTTTCTTTAAAAATCCTCCCTTAGATCCGGGGGGGAAAAAAAGCTAAAAGGTTGGTTTTTTTTATTTCCATCAAAAAAAAATACATTTTGTTTTTTTTTTTAATTTACAGGCCCGTCCAGCATTGGCTTAAAAAAAAAAAAAAAAAAAAAGAAAAGGGGCCCCTGGAAGGAGAAAGGGCGGCCCCGGGGGG